>JAQGAD010000244.1:0-52199 GCA_034696625.1 Isotomurus palustris | reverse complement strand
CACGGTACAATGCAATAATTAGATTGCACAATGTTATGGTTGTGTTGTGTGTGAACTTATCACAGACAATTAATTTCCTTCCTCCAGAACATTCTCGAGGAAGTCTAATTAACTTAGGTACTACTGCAATTAATAATAAAAGACTGAGTCACACTTGATTCCAACACAATTAAGTTCTCATAGACTTCCCACGTAGTAGATTTAAAATTGATAATTCTATATTCTCAGCATACTCATTCAGATATTCTGAATCTAAAAATCCAACTAAATGCTATGCTTTGGCAGATTTAGCACATACCGTCAGATTTTGGTTCATTAAGTAATAAAAATTCAACCAATGACGTGATTTGAGGTGTTGTTATTTATAGTACTGGAAACTCATCAACTAAAATTAAAGCTGGACAGCAGAGTGGATGACTGCGGACGACTGATTACCTCACACGATGTTAAAAGTATTAATATGCCTTCATTTCTAGCTTTAACTTACGGAGTTTCAGAGGGAAATACGAAAACAACGACGCGATGGGAAAAACTGAATTGAGTTACTTACGTGGTTGATCAGTTGAAGCTGTTTTCCAGTTCTTCTGGTCGGAATGAAATTCTGATGGAACGGTGACGCTTTTCTGGATAGTTCTGTTGCCTTTTCCAGCATGATTTCGTAGTCATTGTCAAGTATAGCATCTAGTTCCGCTTCAATAGAAACGGCTTGTTGAACGACATCTCCGACGCATTCCCGAACGTCTTCGAGGATCTGCTTGTCTTTTTTGGCTTCCCGTTCAGCTTCTTTGGTTTTTCTAATGACATCTCTAACACAGTCAGCAACGTCCTCGCGGATTTGGGCGTCTTCAACTTCCTTGTTCTGCATACTTTCAGCCATTTTAATCATTTCTTCAGCACACTCGGTGACCAGTAAATTTAATTCTTGCTCTCCGTTAGTTTGCTTCTTTTCAGTTCCTTGCTTTTCTGCTTCAGTGGCTACATTCAGCATGTCTTCGACGCAAATTCCTACATCAACGGAGACTTTTCGGTTTTTTCGCGTTTTTCGACTTTTTGTTTTCATTGGTTTGCTAAGTTTCTCGGAAATTGTATCGTTACTTCCACTTGGCACCTTCTCGTCCTCACTTAATGTGCTTAGTCTATTTGAGTCTGAACTCCTAATTATAACTGATTGTGAACTTATGGTCGGTAAATTTTCTTCAGAAAACTTTTCCGTGTTAGTTAACTTAAGCCTAGCTTCTAAAATAGGTGTAGCAGTTGTAGCTTCACTAGTAAAATTATCGTTTGTTGCATTATCTCCAACTAGTTCAGGTAAATTGTCGGGTAAACCACTTACATTTGAATTTTTGATCACTACATTATTATTAAACGCACTCGTTGTAGAAGTCTCCATAGACAGGTCACAGTCACTCACATCTGGGATTCCAACTGGCGATGAACCACTGCTGTTTGAAGCCACAGCTAAGGGGGATTTGACAGATTCAACACTAGATTGTCTCACTACATACGTCCCCGCTTTTTTGTTCATGCTAAACCGTAACTTTAATTGCTCCTTAGGATATTCAGATTCTTCTGAATTAAGCGAGTTTTCGGCTTTGCTGGAGTCCACGTGTGAAATTTCGGCGTTGGCACTAGTAAAACTATGTTGACTCTGCGTCGACGTAGACAAATCAGGCAGTGATATTTTTTGCAAAGTAGAGTCACTGGTACTGGCATCATTCGCAGGCTCCGTCTCTTCCGTAAACATCTGAAGCGTTGGCATTGGGAGGTCTTCATCCGAACCGACATGGTCTTCCGAAAACAAATCTGAGTATTTTTCAAGAGTAATGCCGGAGCGTAATTTGGAAGGATCGATGTAGTTCATCTCAACAATTGGATAGGGATCTTTCGCAGCGATGTGCTTGTATACAGCGTGCTCCCGCCATTCGACGAAACTTTGAAATGGCAAAGTGCACCTGTAACAAAACAAAACTGGTGGTTTTTCCTTTGGAGGTCGTCCCCGCTTTTTCCCCGTTGCCGTCGATGTTGAAGATTGACTTGACGCGGACCACGAAGATTTATTGCTGCTTTTGCTTCCAGTAGATGACCTCCGATTTCTGCTCGAATTCAGCCTGGATTTGTGGAAGCGCTGAACAAAACTGTCCTCCTTAGATTTTCTGCTTTTATTGCGCTTATGTGCCATTGCTTGGTTGAGTTGATCTTCAGGATTGTCAGGGTCTACAAGCGAGGCTACGGCAGCCCACGGATCTTTAACTACGTCCAGTGCATCGTCGTTATTAGATTCTGACAACGGACGAGAGTGATTTTCTCCTTGACCACTTTCACGCATGACTTTGGATTGGCTTAGTTCTGAAATTTGATAGTCCAGTTCCTCTTCAGTGTCTTCATCAATCATATCCGGATGAAGTACGATAGGCTCTTCTTGGAATTCATCATTGTGGTAAGACACTTGAATGCTTGGATGCTTGTTTCTCTCTGTTACTTCTTCTTCCGCGTCAGAAAAATCGTATCCATTAAGACCAAACTCAGACCTTCTTCCGTCACTGCTTATCGCTGGCAGTAGTCGTGAGGGAACCTCCGAAACTCTTGGCTTGGCGACTACCCTATCATTTGCGACATCAGCAGGGTCTTCTCTCTGTACCTTTTGTGTAGGAAGATCAGGAGGAGCCTCTACTGAGCCTCTATCAGCTCCTAAAACAAACACACATATTAATCCGTCAATCAACACACACACGCCATTTATTGCAAGTCTAATCAATAATCAGCTTAAACTGTGAGTAAGTGAGGTGGAGCACAACATGTCAGTTTAAATGGCGATAAAATAAACTTCGTACGTTTAATAGCAGAGGAATTTTGATTTCCTGGCATTATGGCCACCATTGGTTGGGCTGAGAGAATCCCTGGAAATCCACGTGTTCTTATCTCTTCCGTCTCATCCGGCTTGAATTCGAAAGTAGACTTGTTTACAATTTTATCCCCAGCCTGGTAGGTTCACAGAATCATCTGAAAGGAAACAAATTAGGAGACCTTAGTAGAGTTAAAATCGGAGTGTAATACTTGGGGGAAGAAAATATTGACCGAACTCTCTCAAGGTTTAACTTTTAACTCAAAACAACACAAACAAGAAGCAGGAAACACACGTCACACAGTTGGTTTAAAAGACAGAGAGGTGAGGCAGTGGGGGGGGGGTTTAAAAAGAGATCCTGTGAAGGGGTTAAGTGGTGGGGGTGACTCACGGGGTGTGAGGGGTGACGAGGGGGTGTGGTTGTTGGCAGACATGGGAGAGAGACAGCAGATGACGAATGATGAGGAGTTGAGGAGGAAGGCGAAGTTGTGCCACCGACAAGCAAGTTGGCTCGACTGAAGGCGAAGAAGAAAGTGGAGAGCCACCAACGAGTAGCGAGCCAAGTTGGTTCCCACCTCCCAACAACTTCTCCCTCCCTGCCTGCCTTCTTCTTCTTCCTTAAATTCCTTCCTTCACACCTGTCGTTTCTGCTATCATCTCGATAACCTCTTATCATTTACTTTATTAACTACCTTATCTGCATTGACATCTACTCAAGGCTACTATTACTATATTACTATTACTACTACGAGGAATGAATCAATGAATGACAGGCTTTTAAATGCAGAGATGCAGATATGCAGATATGGAGATTACCTTGTTCTAAGTTCTGTGTAGCAGCTTCTGTGGATTCGTATTGCTTTAATTTCTAGGTACAGGTCACAGGTGGACTGGCCTGGTGTCTCTATCAATTATTTAATTCGTTAGATTAAGATATTGATTTGGGATTTGGTAGATGAAATTTAATTGCTTCGAGAGGTGTGGAGAGGGAATTTAATTACAGGAGATATGATATAAGGGAAAGCAGGGGTTATATAAGTGAAGCGAGTGAGGTTATCTATCATGGCATGTCAGAAGTGGTTAATGATAAGATAAGTAATGAGTGGGGGGGTGACGTGAGTTTATTACTTCTACATAATGCACAATGGGGATTTTTAAGTCTGGTGATCATTTAATACATATTGATTGAAATGTAAACGAACATATTTTGAAAGCCGATAATAATCTGCATACTCCAGGTCAAACGGGAAGCAATGCAGGTGGCCAAATTGCGGAAAAGATATTGCGCAGTAGAATGTGCTGATATAATATGGTTTTAAATCAGGTTTGTTTGTTCATTTGCGCAAAAGCAAGTAGATACAGGCAGTAAAAACGCGTACAAACTGCAAACAAACTTATATACCAAAGTAAGTAAGTTAAATATGCAAATGTTTGATGTGATATATAATACAGTGTTACAGTACTTAAAAGATAAATTTTTCTTGTATGATGCGCATGAACTTTTCGACGCTGATGTGCGTAGTTAGATAGTTGATCGTGTATGTATGTGGCATTTTTTTAAAGGAAAATTCCTTCGTGGTAATGTAGAGTCGAGTTTGGTTCCACTGGTTCCGGTGGTTCCACTCCTAATAAGGTAAAAAACTCGAAGTTAGACATGTTGTTAATTAAACTGTAGCATTGTCAAATGTCAAGTAATACAATTTAAAGACCTCTGTGGCAATGACGAATGACAAGCAAATAATAAGTTAAAAATAGATTGTGTGGTTTCTGGTTTCACTGTTTCACAGAAAGATAAGACGAACGGAAGAGTGAAATTAAAGAATATGAATAATCAACTACACTCCATTGACTTCGTACAGACATTCATTCTAGCTGGTGTATATTTTTTAATGCTGAACTTTGCATGAGTAATCTTTCTCAGTTCTTTCCTCTGGACCTCGAAAAAAATTCCTCAAACCGGTTGAGAAAAATAAAAGTTGCTTCTCGGCTACTTCGGCATGTCACCTGAGTTTTGTAACAATTAAATGTTCAATGCTACAAAAAATGTACGCATAAATGAAACGGCTATGAATTTGTTCGGGAGTATTAGCATAAAATAAATACTTTACGATGAACAATATGCATACGAATTTAGGAATGCTGTAAGACGAAGGTTGAGTTGTTCACGTCTCGTGCTCATTATTAGTATCAGATGCAAAATTGGGAGTTGTAAGTTGTAAGGTAGCTGAGCTTAGTTTGAGAATAATTGAGTACACAAAATCCTTGAGGAAGAAAAGGAAAACACGCTGCTTAAGGTGTGGGAAGCAATCAAGGGCATTTCTCATTAATATATACTTAGCCTTGGAAAGTTGGAAATGGGAAGATATATTAATTTGGTGATTTACGCCGCAGCTCGTAAAACTATAGCATACCTTGAAGTTTTTATGTGAGTGTGATAATTAGACCACGGCATTCTAATTCAAAATCCTTCTATTCTGATTTTCCGTTAAGGTTGTCATAAAATTAAAACTCATTTTTTTATATTTGAAGACTTGTTAATTTTAATTGCAACAGTTTTCAACAATGTGATACAGAAATAGCAACACAATCGCATGAAATATATAAATGTACATTTGCATACAATATTGTTGCGTAATATATATTGTGTGTGCTTTAATTAAATCTCGATTGCCTTGATGTTAATTTTGCAATAGGAACAGTCAAACATTTATTGCTCAATACTCAAATACTCACATCGCAACAGGTTTGGTATTTTGCAATATCACTTGTAAAAAAACTTGAAGACTATGTCGTCATTTCATTTCATCAGTTTTATCCTTTCTAATGAACTAAAGTAGTTTCGGTATGAAGAGACGAATATTCTTTAGCAATCATTCTGGATCATAGGAAATTTTCTCACCGTGAGAGTAGCAAATAAATGTATGGCTTTACATCAACGATTTGATAGCGTCAACTATCTGACCTAGCTAACCTCATTAAAAATCTTGAGTTTCCCCACAGCACTAAATATTTTTGAGCATTTAAATACTACCGAACATTTTATCACAAAAGTGAATAGCTCTGAATCTCTGAATATTCTGTTGTGTACAAATTTGTATGTCACATTACCCCTAATTCCTTGTATACTAGTATACAGAGAGTCCCTGTCACATTGTCAACCTGTCAATAACTAGAAACTAGTTTTCGGTTTTGACTTATTGTCGTTATTGTTGCCTTTACTTTTCCAGAATGCCACTAATATTAAGGCGATTAAGGGATAAGAAACAACTAAATAATCGCTTATAAAAAACTAAGAAATGAACAATTTCAACAACATTTAACCTCTGGGGTAACGTAAGACACTGCAAGGTTTAGTTCTAATACTTGTAAATTTTTACAAGGCCATAGATTTCCTTAAATTGCATAAGCTATTAAGTAAAGTCAAGGATAAAAGGATTATTGAAATCGGGAACTGTTCTTAGAATGAATGATTAAGGATTAGTTTGTACTAATACCTCACTGCAAAGATTACAGAGAACTGACTCATTTCAGTAAAGTTCAGTCATCGTAAAGGTTCTGGTGATTAAGCAACGCAAGATGAAAGAGCTTAAAGAAGATTAAATAACTTACCAAGAAGAGTCAAATGAATGAAAAATTAAAATCTTTAACATTCCTCGTTCGAGATTCGAGATCACAGTCCCACACATCGACTGATGGCATTTATTTGTATAAAGGCTCCTTATATACAGATCGAAGATATAATATAGAAATTTCAGTCAAAATTTTGCAGGTCCACTTTAATCTAAATACGAGTGCCACAGGCTGTGCAGCATCGAAGATATTTAGGAATGAAGAGTAGGCATAATTCTGTCGAAGGCTAACAAGTCAAATTCTTGAACTGCTTGAACAATTAACACAAAAAAAGTGTAAAATTCTTCTCTGCATTTTGATTTTTGATGATGACGAAGTTTATATATAATCTCTGCTTAGTTCTGCAGTTGCAAGTGGAGCAGTGAAAAATGTTGTATGAAGTCGCACATCTGAAGAATGGGACAAATGGGACTTGAGATCATTTTGATTATATCAGATGAATTTAGTTGCAATGTGCCATGCCACGCTACAACTTATTATTAATTGCTATCAACCTTCAAGCAGGGCAGGGTGTCTTTTGTTGCTTATTGCGTGCGTTCCAGTGCAACTGTGACGTGCATGTTTTTGCTGATTGCTGACCATCATCGTGAGTTCGTACTAAATGGATGACATAATAAAATACTTAATGGATTCTCGTTAAGCAAGGAAGTTGTTGACTGTCATAAATGAAGCGAACTCACTCTCATGGACAACGAGTTGGAATATTCAAAGAAGGAAGGATTCATCAGAATGTGTAGGAAGACGCATTTAATTCTACATATTCGCTTCGCATCTCGCATCTCGCATCTCCAGTCATCCCAGAAGGTTTCGGCATTCGACTTGGGCTTGGGCACATAAATATTTCCTTTCCTTCGTCAGTCTTCCACCATTCCCATTGAGAGGGGAGGAAGGATGAGATTTATAAACTCGAACGGAAGATAGATAATTTTAATCCTACAAGATCTACGTGTGTATTATTTTAATTGCCTATTGTATTCATTACACAACTACACCACGCACAATATAACAATTGCATGCTGAGAGAGAGAGAGATGCACGAGAATTACATTAACTGGTCTTCGAGTTTATTCGAGAAATATTCACGCTTTAATGAGGATTGCTATGTTATGCTGTTCGTTCTTTTATGCACCTGAACCTAAGGTATACAGTTCATTGTGATGATGCTCTACACATTGTTCTGAAATTGTGATCTTTCTGGTTCTAGTACTGTAGTACTTCTGGTGTGTTACATAATATTTTCTGTCTGCAGGAAAACTCCTCTGAGAATATCCTCTTCCTGTGTTAAGCAATAAATTGAGCGCAACAGACGGTCGGTGGTATAGTTTTTTGTGTGGGTTTTTTACTTGAAGAAACTCAAAATTGCATGAAACTCTTAGGGACTCAAGATGTCGAGTGCTTTTAAGTGCTTTATATCTAGTTCTCAAGTTCTGACAGGGGAAAGTTAGAAAATATTTTAGTAGTAGGACACTATACATTCAGTTGGCTTGGACGGGAAAGATATACTTTGACTTTGAGTCGATTTCGAGTTATCGATTTAAAGGAGCCATGTTGGCTTGCCCCGAGATTCCGAGTGGCTTTAAGTTGTAAAAGAAATGGCTAAATTGCTTTGCAGGTTTACCAATGTCGCTATCCGTAGTCTCCGTACTAAAGAGAGATATATATATAGGTTTAAATTTTGTGCTGTACTCTGTTTGGTGAGGCTTACGTGGCAGTTTATTATCAGCTCCCGGTTAAAACTTCGCATATCAGTAAATTTACATGGAACTTCTGTACAATTCAATTGCTTTCATTCATGCAATATAAGCATAATTTTTCTTTAAGCTTGGATTTGAAACCTTGCAGTTTAATTGTAAATAAATTTAACGATAAAATGAGACATGATGAATGGGGAATAAAAATTCAATTCAAGGTAATTGTTTTTAAAGTACTTAAATATAGCCTTGTTGAGTCAGTCACAATAAGCAGTTTATTTTGTAAGCACATCGAAGGTCGACTTTGTCGACAGCTTAAGTGGCAACACAAAAATATTTGCGCATTTTATAATGCACAACAACTCAGGGCTAAGCATGTCCCAGGTGTAAATGCCAATCTAAAGCGTAGAAAATCCCTGGCTGAAGGTCAAAACGTAAAAGCATTCCATTAAGTATTCACACACTAATCAAGCATATTGCGCAACGTGTGGATTTTTTTCGTTTGAGGAAGACACGTCAGCACAGAAACAGGTTTGACTGGATCCACGTGTTTTAAGGCTTACGAACTTATTATAATGAGAATATGTATGAGAATGAGCTTATGTGGTATTTTGTCAAGAGGAAATATTTGTATTTAATTTAATATGGCCTTGCGCATTATCTCTGCTAATCTTGAGTGCTTACGTGATGTATACACGTACACAATTATTATACCTATCTAGTTCACACATTTTGTGATGCCAGGTAGAAATTAAAAAACCCAAAAGTTTGAGGTGGATATTTGTTGATCAGGCTGAGCCTGCTGAGCTGAATTTTCCCCTCAGAATAAATTGAGCTGGGCTGAAAAAGCTCCCTCCCTTCGAGCCACCAACCATGCATGCATTACTTTGCATGAATGATTGAATTACGGAGAAAAGATTTTGAATATTTTGAAGCCTTTTGTAAAGCCTTCTGTTCATTAGATGTTCATGAAATAAATTTTACGATAAATGTTCATTTTTATTTCCAATTTGCGGTTGTTTGGAATAAAAGAGGTTGGGAAAGCCACTAAAGCTGCCACCTCCTTTTAGCCCGAAAGGAAGGAGTACAGAAGATGAGGTTATTCATAAAAGATAATGAGAGGTTTCACAGAAGGAGCAGCTGGGACCTGAGTTTGAAACCCAGACACAATAAAGCTGAGCTCATTTTTTGCTGGCAGAATGAGTGTGGTGCAACCAACCGAGGGAATCGAATAAAGTTGATGTTGAAGTAAGATTTGGGAAGGAGAGAGAAGTATTGAATTTGGCTTAGGGCTGAGAGTCATCGCACTCGTGTGAATGTGAATAGGACAACTCAGCTTAAGCATTAAGTGCAACCTTCTTTCCTTAGTGAGAGACCCAAATGGATTCTTCCTCAGCAAGAAGAACCAAAATTTCAGCTCGTTATACCAAAATCGATTCTTCTATAAACTCGTTACTCGACAAAAACAATTCCCCCTGCCTGTTCCCCAACTGCTCGACCGCTAAACCAGCTTCCTGCCGTCCTCCTAAAATATGTAACCTCAAACCTGCACTCCTGCTGTATCAACAGCCAACAGCTAACAGCTGCAATATGACCACTTTCACTAGAATTACAAAATAACGGTTGACTTGAGCCATTAGCCGTTCTGATAAAAACATTTATCGCGAAACAAAAAAACCGGATCTTGGCCGGAATATGTTGGAGGTTGGAGCATCAAAACTTTAACCGACAATATGCTTTTTTACTTATCAACCCGTCAATTAAATAGGCTTGCAAGCTGTTGCAAGTTGATGCAATGAAATAAATATTTTATGCTGAGGCTTTCGTGCACACTTTACTTATGAATGCTAATGCTACTAATGTTAATGTTAAGTAAGTTTGTGTCCCACGATAATCGAGAAAATTTAATGCAGACAGGGTGGAGTTTGAAACAGGAAATGGTTGCGTTAAATTAACTAACCACAATAATATTATGAGTAATCGAAACTTCTTTGGTTAAATTTTGTCGTACTGTATTTTTTGTTTGAAGGTTTGAACTAAATATTTAGCTGTAATCGATTTATTAAGAGTTATCAGCAATTTGTGTATACTTTTGTGTTGCAGGCATGAATTTACTAATTTAAAATTACTGTATTAAATATTTATGTTATGAGCTCAAAACCTTTTAACTGTAATAGGGAGTAAAAATTTTTGAAGTCAAAGTTTAAAATTAATTCATACTCGAAAACCTCAAGGCTCAAAAGTCAAATTCATTGAAATCCAAAAAACTCATGGCTCACTGGCTAAAAGTTAAATTAATTGGTTGATATTCAAAAAACGCATGCATGCATGGATCAAAAGTCAAATTCATTGACATCACAAATTCGTAGCTCAAAATATTATTGTAATGGAATGCAAAAGGTGTCGAAAAAATGAGTACTACTCAAAGGCAATATAATTAAACATCCGGAGATCTGACCCATTTACCATTTGGTTCAACAGGAAATGTTAATAAAAAGTTTCGGTTTGAAATGGCAATTCGGAGAAATTAATTGAGTTCAGTCACTTCCGTTAAAGTTGAGTACTAAATTCGTAACTGACATCTGATATGGCATATCATTGGTGAAAGAATGAGGCTGAAGAAGTTGGTTCCGAGAAGGGAAGTTGAAAAATAAACACTGGTCTCTAGCGATTGGAGAACAGCCAAGCAGCGAAGAGCAAACTGATATTTATCAGTTTTATCCGGTTCAAAATTAAGGAACTTATTTTGTTCACCACGCTACACGCAAGAAGAAATTACGACAATAATAATTATGAGCCCACGACACGCAACAGAAACTGCCAATGACTTGAAAATTAATGTACTCAGTAGTTGTCTGATACACAACGGATTTTATTAAGATGAATCATAAGTTCTCATAAATTAAGCAAATGGATACATTGGCATAAATCAATCATTTTTGTTTACAATTTAAATTCAAGACAGAAAATTAATTCAATACACAAATAATTTAGCAACTAAGCAGCTCTAACGCCTACTGGTTAGGAGATGAAATCCAACATGGCGTAAAGCAGCAGCCGAGCTGTGCGATTGAATACAATTTACAATTAATTAAGAAAGTAGACTAAACCCCCAAAACACTTTATCTCACTTATGGTTTTTGATTTCATGAATAACTTACCCCAGTTACAACCTCGATTTAAATGTTATCAGTTGTCGTAAACAAATTTCAATAAATGTGATCTTTTTTATCAGCTTACGGAGTTACAATATAATTTACGTACGTATTTAAGTATCAGCGTTTTTAGCGTCTTTTACTGAATCCAAGTGGGGAGTCCATCGCCGAATTGAATTTTCAGTCACAACCAAAGTCCTCCACAATTCATCTTCTCCAGACGAGTCATCCGTCGGTGGAACGAAAGACTTTAGAAGAGGATTTGAATAAATACAAGGCTTCGCTGTCTTCTCAAGAAAGTGTTCGTCTGAGTCTGTGGAGGGTTGCTTCGGTTTATTCAGCAGCTTCAAATTGATCTTCTTATCAGCAGTCGCTCCCAAATTATCGGCTTTCTTTAGTTCCACGGGGTTTTTCAGGGAGCTTGAAGAACAAGCGCTGCTGGTCTTGTCTTTATAATCAGTCTTTGAGGTTTGGATTTGGAATGTACGATTCATGCTATTGATGCTATAATTAATTGGAGCAATTGGAGGTTGAAGAGGAGGGTAGCTTTTCATTTCGTTTTCTTGTTCCATAACTGACGAAATAGACGGAGGATACTTTTTCATTTCGTTTTCTTGTTCCATAACTGACGAAATAGACGGAGGATACTTTTTCATTTCGTTGCCTTGCTCCATAACTGACGGAATAGACGGATCCTTTTCATCGGCTGTGTTTCTCAGAAATTCTTCGTGAAGCGTTTGGATTTCATATTTTTCAGCCATCTTTCGCTGAAATTCCTCGTGAAGCGTTTGGATTTCATCTTCTTCAGCCATCTTTCGCTGAAATTCCTCGTGAAGCGTTTGAATTTCATCTTCTTCAGCCATCTTTCGCTGAAATTCCTCGTGAAGCGTTTGAATTTCATCTTCTTCAGCCATCTTTCTCTGAAATTCCTCGTGAAGCGTTTGAATTTCATCTTCTTCATCAGCCCTCTTTTGATGAAAGTCGATATGACACTTCCACATATCATAACTATCGTTATCACAGCTACCAGTTTGGGTTTGAAGAGTTTGAAGAGTAAGGTCACTGGTAGGTGTGGGTGTGGCAGGATACACAGGAAGATAACTTGGTATTTGTACTTTCTCCACAGTTGGGGCAACGCTAGAAAATGCTTCATCTTCACGCTCCTCTGTTAGCGTCTGCACCCAATCCAAGTGCTGCTTCCAAAAACCATCGTCAGCGTCTCCAAAGTCAGTATCAGTACTGCTTGGGATTTGGAAGTTTCGACTAATGCTGGAGACGACAGGTTCAGGGCGCAGAGGAGGGTAATTAACTTGGAATTCCTCTGCGATTGAGTTGTTCTCACACGGGAGATAAGTTCCATCAGCGTTATTATTCTTGAGTAAATTCAAGTGATGTTGCCACGACCCATTCTTCAAGGAAGTTCTGTGTTGTTCCAAGCTACACGATTCGAAGCGTTCATCTTCTTTCTTTGACAGCAACTCGGTTTCCACCATGTTCAGTGACATTTGGGCGAAATCGTCGAGCGTACTGAGCCACACAGGATTACACTGGAAAGCGACGGCATTCAAGGCTGTCTCGTACCGTTCGCGTTCTTGTTGCATACGGATGGAGTTTTCAATTTCATCGTACCCGAAGGGTGGAGAAAGACTTTCTCGGGATTCTTCTGGCCACCCCATATTTTCAGCGTACTTACTTGCCATTATACAAAAGTAGTGAGTCCGACAAGCAATCTAATAGTAAACAAATGACGCAATCATTTAGGGATTATCATCCAATTATCGTTTCACACTTTGTGGATACATAGTTGGCTTGAATGTCAGTCGACTTACTTACGTCGCGCGAAGGTCGCGGTGGAGGACGAGATGCAAATGACCGAAAAGACGCTGCACGAATTGTCTGTTTCCGTTATGCCGTCGGAGTCCAAGGTTGCTGTTCAAAACTAAAGTTTAGCCGGAGTCGGAGTTGGGATTGTTGATGATTGCCGCAAGCCGCAATTGCGTTTTGCGTGCTTCTGAACTCTGGACAGGCTGACGCGGGCAATTCAAATCTTTTCGCTTGCTCTACGCTTCCGTTTTCGTAAGAATCGCGAGACACGAATGAAAACAACATGTTACCAACCGTGTAAGTAAACAAACTATGTAAACAAAGCGCATCTTTTTGGCGTTTTTTCGAAATCATCTACTGTCACTATGTTTGAAATATTTTGCAACACGCTACACATCATATTTGATGTAAATGTGGTTGGAAGTTTAAAATCATCATCGAGAAACATCAACATGAATGACATTAGTTTAAATGCTCTTAAAAGTTTTGCTGAAGGTAATCATTTTTTATTGATATTTTTAATCGCGTGATGAACTACCACTGCTACGGAATAGCGGTGTACTGGGTTAGTTAGATTCCCTAGATTAAGTTCATTTATCGATGAATTGAACGGAATAAATAAATAACTACCATACCTGTCTTTATCTATGGAAGACTTCATGGCATATTTGTTTGCAGGAACCAATTAGCAAAATTACTTTCTCTCTGCGTCATGTTGACATGTAATTTTCGCGATTTGTGAATTGCGTCGTGCGATTTATGCGTATTTCTTTGAAATGAAATTTTCCGTCCTGAATTCGATACTTTACTTTTGCCCTCTAGAGTATAAGTTGGAAGGTTTAACAAACTCTTGCTGATTGCTTATCTACACCCCAAAATCTAAATGAAGGTTTATAGTCAGCACAGCGTCTCTGAAATTACGTGGCCAATATGGTTCGAAAATTATTACGTTGGCTCGTTGGATGTTACAACAGGTTGGATGGAAATAATTAGAAGCGATTTTGATCGTCATGTTTCAACCATTCTTTGATGGCGACATGAAATATTCAATCTTGAGTTTGATTTACTTGTATTTCTACAACTAAAGTTGAATCTTTTGCGGCTACACGAACTTCTGATTTTGTTAATCATTGAATATTTCAGTGGATCTGGGTTCTGTGGCTGCTGCTCGTGGTCGAAGGCTGTGTTGGAGGTGAAAGGATGGATGGAAATAATTATTAGAGATTGTTTTACTCGTCATATTCAAACATTCTCTTTACTAAATACTTATTTAGTAGATAACCTTATTTCTACATAATATGAATTTTTGGGTAGGTTTGCTTTGTAGTAGTTATATAGTGTAGGTATGTATGTAGTAGGTAGTCACAAAGGTAAAGGTATCCTCATCATCATCATCAACAACAACAATAACACATCGTCAACTAACATATTCGAAACTTATTTAAGAGGCTACAATGAAATCACCATTTACGTATGTATATGAAGCTTACACTTATGTCAACAACGCATCTCCTGTCTTCACTGGAAATGACCGACGCTATTTAAAAATCTACAAATTATTTAAGCATATTTAAACAAAAAATATTACGAGTACACGAGAACCTAAGTTATTCATCTAGCATTATGGCATTTTAATATTTCATAAAATATTTTCAAAAGCGATTCGGAACAAAGACTTGTGTAGGAGAAAAAGCACATTATTTTTACAATACAAAATGAGTAAAGAATATAGATATACGAGATACACGAGTCTCTCTAAGAGTGAAGCAACAACTTAGCTTAATTAAACATGAGCCCCGAACTCCGTGAATATGATTGTTTCCACAAATATAACGATAAATAGTAAATACTAAAGTCTACTAACGTCTACTACACTTGGCGCTGAGTAAGAAACACAACAATCATTTCCCAGCGTGTTTTGAGTCGATTTTTTTACGAAAGATAAACAATTATATAAACCACGGTAGATTCAAACCACTGAGACGTACGATAATGTTAAATATTAAGTAGCAGAGGCGAGTGAAGAACGACAAATATATAATTAAATGTTGCTGAGTGTTGCTTTCCAAAATTACGTGTTAAGAATAACTTATTACCTAACTGACTTGAATTTTTACGGAGCTAATGCGTCAACAGAACATATAACGATGATCATTAACTTTGCTTTCTAGTTACTTGCAAGTAATAATCAGTATTGGAGTAAATGGAATAACCCTCACTGCTCCTGTGATGAAGTCAAGTAGCTTTTTATAAGGGAAGGACAACCGACATCGTAAAGACTTAACAATCTGACGAATATCACTTCCTCTATTTACACGTCTAGTACATACAAAGATAACTCTAGTTCCAAAAATCTAGATCTCTGAGTTTTAAGTGAAAGTCAACACTTACAACTTACATAAGATACATACACTAACTTAATTAAGACGGGTAGAATCCTAGAATGTATATAGTTTAGTCAGCGCTTTAGATTTACTTTTACACCGCACGATCAGCATCGTTACCACGTTCAGCGAATACTTTCAATCATAATTTAATTAAATATTGGTCGAGTGTTATCAACAAAACAGCAATAACGATTTTCAGAAGTGCAATAAAATGTTCTGTCTTCTTTGTTGCAAGAGTCATGCAGAGAATAGCATGTCTTGGCTCTCGTGCGACCACCTCGCAAGTAATTAGTACCTTATTAAAGTAGTTCATTGTCTGAAAGATTCATAAAATATGTCGTATCTCACGTTGATATCAATTTTCCTTGGGAATTATACATTCCATAATAAATCCTCTGTCTTCTTGTCACTTATTAAGTCAGTTATAATGCGAAAGGCAATACATACAGGTTATTTGAGATGATTACATCAATCCTATACACATCGCTTTTCTTATCATTATGTAAAAATTGATGACTAGAAGTGTAATTTCGAATTACTCAGCAGATTTCACATTTAGCGTCCTCGAAGTCCTGCCTTCCACAGGAACAGTTGCGATCTTCATGATCCATTCTGTATTCTCCGGAGTAATAGTTCTTTTCAACTTAACTCTTCGTGTCCTTCGAAATTCTTCGCCTTTTCATTGCTCCGTCTGAATCCGAAGTATCTACTGAAACTAAATACCCCAGAATGTTAAAAATCGTACTTAGGTGCAGACAGATGTTTGATTTAAATAAATATAATAATATAAACTACTTCGTCTGTGGATCTAATACGTAAGACAATTTGAGAGATTTACTTACCATGATTCAGTCGTTTACTAGCAGCACTACTTCTTGTCTTCCTCCTCGAGTTCTCCGTTTCAGCTCCACTACTCCCGGTTGGAACTCCTGGGCTCAACTTCTCTCCTGCCACAGGCGTAGAAGTAATGTTTCCCAAAACTTGTCCCTGCACTTGGTCTTTCCGGACAATAGTCCTCGCTTTGGATGCAACCAGGGGAGATTTTTCTTTAGCGATTCCTCTTCGAACGGGTCTTTTCGTTCCTTTCTTCACACCGTCTTTCAGTTTCCGCTTGACCACGTTCTGATTAAGAGTGTCTGAGGTTTTGTGTTGCTCTTTCTGAATAAGACGGTTTTTCGTTTTCACTCTGAAATGTTTCAAACACAATCTTTAGACTACGAACATGCTGTGGTGAAAATGAAGTGTCAACAAAAACTTACTTTGGTTCCTCGTTGGTGATGCTTTTAGCAACGGATCCACTTCTTTGAACGCTGCTTCCTCTGCTGGAAGATCGATCCTCGGATGAGCCTCGGCTTGATCGTCCCCTTCCTCTGCTGCTAAGACTTGACTCGATGGATTCTGTGTCGTCTTCATTTTCTTCTACTACAGTTGCTGCAAAGAAATAAAGAAGACAAGCGTTATTCCACAATGCAAATAGACTATGTGATCACTGCGATTTTAAGTCAAGAGTCAAGACATACCCATTGCTTCTTTCTTCTTCAATTTGGCTTCTTTCAGCTTGTTGGACTCCTCCAACCGCTTCGTAAGCATGGCATTCCGTTTAGGAGTGTCTTCAACTCCAATCTGAACCTTAATTAGTTCTGCAGCATTTTCAGAGCACCGTCTTTTTCCAGGCCGAGAGTTCAAGTCAACTTCGGTAGTCTTCTCTTCTGTTCCCGTTGCATTTTCACTTGTACAGCTGGAACTGTCACTTTCTTGTCGTTTCCTTTTTCCAAGTTTCTTACTTCCGGAGATCTTATCGATCGATGAACTTAAGCTGACGGAAGCCCCGATTATGCTTGACACTGAGCTGACAACGTGGTTCACAGGACTTGATCGATTGGACGATGATGGAGTCACTGCCAGCACACTCGTTGAGGTAGAAGGGCTTAACAATTTCAGGCTTCCCGTTGGACTGGGTTTCGGACTATTTCGTAAAATAAGCGGATCTGCTTTCGCAGTGAACTTGGATGGTTTAGGAGTGTCACTACGAAATGCCGTTATGTCTGGTGAAACAAGTCGGGTATTTGATCTCGTGCTCCGAGTAGACTTCCTTTCTCCTCCAGAGTCAGACTGATCTTTACGTCCAGACCCGGTTCCTTGACTTGGACTTCCGACCATAAGATCAACAGGTGGAATTTCAATAGACAATTCCTCATCTAACCTTTTTCCTACTTCCGTCAAATCTGGTTTTGTGGGCGACTCTTCTCTTTCTTCGATAGGTTTATTCTGAGGACTCAACTTCGGCTGCGAGGGGGAAAGAGTGAAGGAATCAATAATTTCTTGGTCTTCTCCGTGCAATTCTGACTGTGGCGATGGACTTCTGCTACGCCGAACCAACGTTTTGGATGGTTTGGCGTTACCAAGAGATGATGAATGGGAATAGGAACCCACAGCGGTAGAGTTTGGTGTACAATTGACCAGAATAGCTTTTGGTTTGATTTTCGGTTCTGGTTCCAACAAGTCTGAACTGTAGTCGAGTCCATTCTCCTCTAAAACTTCGCATCCAGCGAGGACGTCTTCCAGATCTTTCTCGTCGTGGATTATGTCTGCTTCATAGGGCAAGTCGTCTTCTTCATTTTGACCAGAGTCGTCGAGGACTTCTAGCTCATCGACGTGTTTGTAAATATGCTCTGGGATGGGCGTCACTTGTTTGGTTCTGGAGATCTCTGGTTGCACTGCTACCGGGGACACTTTCGGGGAACTGAAACTTTGGGGATTCTCACTTTGTTTTGGTAAATCTACCGGAGTGACGACAGGCGTACTGACAGGGCTGGAGTTGGCTGTGTGTGTCGATAAAGTGGCGTTGGGTGAAGTCGCTGCAAGTTGCAATTGCTGGCCTACTTTCACATCTCCAGCAGTTGTAGTTGTAGTTAGTTTTGGTAGGGGAGGAGTAGGAGTAGTAGCAGGCGTTAATTGTTTGGTAGTCACAATCGTTGGTGGTATTGGCAAGCAGTTTGGAATTACTGGCGTCACTATTGAATTCGTAGGAGCGTCGACTGGTCTTACAACCCGAATCGTAGTGGCCTGTTGTCCAACCATGACACTTTTCATTAACTGCATTGGCTGATGGTGTAAAGACTGGTGTGGCATTTTGATTGGAGATGATACCAAAACTTTGACTGGGTTAGATGATCCGGAAGCCATTGAAATTGGAACCAAGTGAAGATTTCCACCTCCAGCTAGCGACTGAATGGAGCTCAGGTTAATCTGACCCGTGCCACCTTGTCCTTGGTGGAACTGAATTGTCTTTGGTGAGTTAGATCGGGAATTTCCAGCGTTCGCTACGATATTCACGGCTTCTAAGAGGTTTGGAGAAGCTCTGCTGGCATTTCCAATACCAGACAAAGGGATAGTTTGAAAAGGGCCTGTCGTCTGCCGTGGAATTGTTACTAGTTTGACAGGTACCATCTTCTGACCTCCAGGAAGCATCGCAGTGATTGAGGATGTTCCATGATGACCTTGCAAATGAGACAGATTTGCAGGTAAATTGGTCATATTAGGGTGAATCGCAAAGAGTGTTTGTCCAGGGCTCGTGGTCGTTGTGTTGCAAATTCCAGTGGTAGCTGTAGCTGTTGCGTGATGGACTGCATTTGCTATAGCTGCTAGCGACACAGGAATATGAGTTGTACTTGAAATAGAGGCAATACTGTTAACGAGGGAACCGGACAGTTGAAGTGGAGACGATCTCGAAATCTGTAGGACATTTTGGAGAGTCTTCATTCCATGCTGCAGTTGTTGGGGAGTTGGGGGAACACTGTGAATTTGCGTCTTCACATTGGCATGATTTAGAAGGGTACGAGTAACAGCAGGTAATTGGTTAATTGCTGCTAACGATGATGGGACAATATTGCACTGAATCTGAGCAGGACTTGGCTGAGACTGAGGTATGATGACATTGTGGAGCTGGAGATTTGGAGGAGAATGTCGTTCATTCTCGGCTACTGGCATTTCCAATCTTGGGGGATTCGCTGATTCAGGTCTTGGGTCTGTTTCAGTAGCTTTAGAAAGCTTTGGTGGTCCATCGCCTCCTCTGCGTGGTACAGGAGATCCACTGCCGACTTTGGGACGACTTCTTACTTTGGTTTTCACTTGAGGTTCCAGAATTGGCTTCTGTGGACTTGTTGCTCGTGCCGGCAGGACAATGGAGATCGGTGGTGGTTCAGATGTTTTCAGCGAAGGTACAATTTGCTTAACAATTGAAGTTGTCTGATTGGTCAATGGTAACGGCAATTCAGGAGTAGATGATTCGGAGGAAGAATTTACGGTTTGTAATTTTTCTGTTTCTAGTTCCACTATTTTGCTGCATTCGGTAGATTCTGCTGGGTCAGATGGTTTGATATTGATTTTGGGTAATTCTTCGGAAGTTTTAATTTCCTTTTCGACAGGTGGTGTGAGGTCGTTTGGCGGTGGTAATGATTTCTTGGCGATCACTGGAAGTTCTGTCGACTCGTTGACAGGCATTACGCAATTTATGGAACTGTCTAACACCTCGTGTTTTGGTGAATCGGAAGAAGCACTCGCTGTTTCGAGCTTATGCTCTAACGAATTTTGCTGATCTGCTTTAATCACAGCTCCAATTGCATCACAAGGGGACTCCAACTCCGTTTTAGCTTGCATTTGTCTTTCAATGTTTTTGGTTCCTATGAGGGCGACAATATTTTCAAGTTTAGACTTCCGAACTTTGGCATTGACAAGCCGGCTCGGTGTAGTCACAACATCTTTCTTCACTTCTTTTTTCAAGGCTTGATCGTTAAGCTCTTGGATTGCGTCAACGGCAGAGGTCTGAATCTTAGCTGAAACTTCTAACTTCTCTTCATGATTGAATGAGTTATCTTCATGATTCACTGCATTTACTTTAGGTTCGTCAGCAACTTCTGGAACACTTGTGTCACTCTCCTCCTTATTTGGCTCCTGCATAGTTGAAACTTTCACTTCGAGCTGTTCCACTATTTCGGGATCCGGGATAGTAATCACATGTTGAGATGCAGCCTGGGGTGGTTCTTCGGACTTGATATTTATTGTCTCTTCTTTGATTTCATCTGGAACAGTCTCTTGTTCTTGTTTTCGCAAAGTAAGGGAATCACAATCCTTCATTTCGCTAGCTACTAACGGAGTTCGTTCCGTTTTAATTCCCACAGGAGCACTATCTTCCGTCTTTGCGGGAGCCGAAGGAGGTGTTTCCTCAATGGATTCCAATTTACTTTCTTCTTGAGTCTCCACCTCACTCGTTTTCTCCACCTGTGTTATGATTTCAGGAGCTAAGACATCCACAGGCATTTCAGGAGCTAAGACATCTTTCGATTCCTGGACAGCTACTGATGCTTCCTCCGAAGGTATTTTTGCTGGAATGATGTTTTCCTTTACTACAGTTTCGTCTTTTATAATTGAAGGCACATCGGTTTGTATCTCCTGAGGAAGGACGAGTTCTTGGGGTTCTTTTAAGTTCATCTGTCCATCAGGAGGAACACATTTTTCATCAGTTTTTGAAATCCAATCAACAGGTGCTCTCTCTGGCGTTCCAGCTGCAGTTGAATGGGATACTTCAACAACAGTGGGTTTCGGCAGCTCGTAATTACAATCATCTTTAGTGTCCACAATGAATTGCTCGATTTCCTTTCTTGCGGGACTTTCTCCTTGATTCGGGCTCTTTTCTGACAGTGCGTCCATTGAGTCTATTCCTGAATCTTCACCATGTCCTCCGTTAGGATCTTCAGGCGGCTTTGGTAGAATCAGTGGGAATGGAAGTGGAGCATTTGGTATAATGGTAGATAAGATGGGAGGTTCTACAACTTCTGGCTTCAATGTGCAAGTCGAAAGAAGGTCTTGTTCATCCATAGGGCTGCTAACAATACTTTTACCAATCATCTCTGACTTCTCCTCGTCTTTAGATTCTTGTATAGCTCGCTCAATTACAGCATCGATCTTTGACATGGAAGGAAGGCTGGATGGAAACTTCTTTAAGCCTCCTTGACTCTCAACTGGAGATTCTGAGAGTCCACTTCTTTCTTTCTCCTTTTCTAGTAATTCTCGCAAAGACGGGGCAGGAGTCAAAATGGGCAAGTCGGAGTCAATCGATGTTCCAATGCTGACTTTAGGTTTTGAGACTTGTCCCTTCAATCTTTGATTATTGCTCTTCATTTTCACAACGCCACTTACTTTGCTGGATAAAGAGTTCTGTGCTCGGTCCAACTTTCTGGAGGTCTTTTTTTCTTCTAAAGACGAGAGTTTGGATCCTAAGAGGTTCTTCTCTTTAGTTACAGGCGTCTTCGTTTCAGCCTCAGGTGACAATTTTGAGCTTTGGGTGTTTTCTTGTGTAAGTTTATTGACTGGCTCTGGCTGTGTAACTTTATCATTTTCAAAAACAGATTCAGTTACTTTCACTAAGGAAGTGTTGTCTTCTGCAATAGCAGACTGAAGTTGAACTAAACTGCAGGTCGTATCTGAAGATGTCGTTTGCTGAATGGGAATACTGGGCTCGATTTTATCAACTATTTTTGCATTATTGTCCAATTCTACGTCAGTTTTTGTTTCGGAATGTTTCGGATCGACCAGAGTGTCCGCTACTCCCACATCACTGCTACTTTGACTTGGTGGTTCAACTGGCAACACAGTCTTCTCTTCTAACAACGATGTGATCACTTCTGCCTTTTTAACCAATAAAACATCTTCAGACTTTAAATCAGGTTCATCCACTTTGCCATGCAGTTCAAGAACTGAGGGAACTTCGGATGAGCTCTGCTCTACAGAATTTGAAGTGACAGGTTGCGAATCACAAGTTAATTCTGATACAGCTTCCTCCTTCCGTACGGTAGGTTTAAGTCTTTCATCAAGTGATGCAGCCTCCACATTCTCAGGCGTAGTCTCATCTTGTAATACATTTTCAGGATTGTTCTTCATTTCAGTTTTGACTGTTGTAAGGGTCTCTTTAGCTACCCGACTGAGGTCCTCAATTGGGTCCACCACCGCTGCAGTAGAAATCTTCACTTGCACATCATCCACCAGTGGTATTTCACTTATTGATGGCGTAACAGAAATCTTCCCAGGTTCATCAGCTGCCGGTTTGCATTCCTTCAGTGTCTCTGCTAAACGTTCTGAGCCCGATGGTTCATCAGTGGTCGCAACAACTGGCTTGTCTTTTTGTGTCAATTCTTCACTATCTTCTTTGCTTTGAGTTGGGGTTGGAGGTGAGAAGACTGCTGAGGGAAGTGATTTTGACATAAGCTTCGTTATTCTATCGTCTAAGACCGATTTCGGAACCAAAGTTGCTTCTAAATGATTTTCTGGGACAACTGTTCCTGTCAGAATCGGAACTTCCGCTAGGTTAACTTGAGCAGTGAATCCCTTCGCACCAGAAGATTGAGGGAGTCCTGTTGTGGCTGCAGTAGAGGGCACAGAGCTTTTCACTTGCGGCACAAGGCCTGCTGTTGTGGAAGGACTCGATGATATAAGAAGAGAGTTTTTCTGAATTGGCGACGTCAGAGCAGCCTGAGTTAAAACCTGATTCAAATGAACGGGTATCAGTGGTGGGGTGGGAGACTTCAGGCTCAATTCCTTTGTGGGACTTTCAGAAGAACTTCTCTTGGTGATTGGGACAGGAGGAGGTATAGGAGAAGTTAACGCCAACAAATCTGGAAGTGGTTTGGGACTCTTAGACGTCGGCGTGGATCTTCCTCCTGGAGAAGATGGAATGACACTTAACGGAGCTGAGACTGAGCTTAAGTCCAGTTCCTTTGGTTTATTTTCTGCAAGACAAAAATCATGTTATTTATTGGACACTAATAAGGCAAAAATAAAGCTTTGCTTTTTAGTTACCTCTGATTAATTTTGGAATGTTCTTTGGGAGACTCGGCCCTGCTGCAAAAGTTGGTGCTGGAGCTAAAGGAGCTGAGGAGGCGAGTGGCAGAGGAGGAGGCGGTGGTAAGAGAGAAATGAGCTCATCTTTTGGATCTTTAAATTCCGGTTCTTCTTGGGCAGAAGAGGAGGCTGTGGCACAGGTCGTGGTCGATGTGGCAGAGGAGACAGAAACATCGCTAGAAAGCGTCGTCATAACGGACGCACCAATACCAATTCCTGTACTCGTGGAAGTGAGAGTGAGTACAGATGTCGTGGTGGGTAGTACGGGGCTCATAGACGTAGTCAGCGATCTCGTTGCTGTCGTGACAGTCACAGGAGGGGGAGGCGTGGTGGGGGCAATCACAGGTTTGTCCTCTTTCTTTGAGAGGTGCTGGTAGAGGAGAGAGAGTGAAGTTGCTTGAAGAACAGACGGTGACGATGGGAGACTCGCTGTCGCTGTTGTTGGCAGGATTGGTGTTACTTTCACTGTCATCTGAGCATCTTCTGTTTTTAACTTGACTGGAGGTGCAGGGAGCGTTGAGGTTGAGGGAACGTGAGCACCACCTTTGTCACTTGATAATGACGTGAGATCTTTACTAACTACTTGTACTGCTGTGATTGACACTTTGTTCGAATCAACTTGACTGCCTACTCCTCCGCCGGCACTGCCACTCATTGAAACCATCAGTCTTCCTTTAAGCCCGTCGCTTTCTTCGCCCACTCCGTCTTTACTCAGCCTTGGACGCGATATCTTCGACGGAGCTCCGTCGTCTCCTCCCATTCCTCCAGAACTGCGCACCCTTTTATTTGTCCGTTTGCCACTCTTTCCTCCTTTCATGTTTTCACCGGCTCCCAACGAAAAAGATCCTCCGGAGTAGTTGAGACTGTCTTCGTCTACACTAGAACTTCTAGCTGGACTCGACTGAACAACGACGGCAGCGTTCTTCCCCCTGAGAGATATGTGGAGAGGAGGTACTCGTGGGTGGACTTCACCAGGAACTTCCGAAGACCCGGCAGGACTGTTGCTTCCTCCGGGAATCAACCCGGCAGATCCGGCGGAGGACGAAGAAAGACCGGAGGAACCAAGTTTCTCTGATTTCTTCACGAAGGAAACGTCGACTTTGTAGGCAGGAGAAATGGGCTCCTTCTTTTCCAGCTTGAGACGAAGTTTGATTTTCTCTCCTACTTCAGCCACCTTGTCTCTTTTGTTGTGGAGACTCGACGCGTTTGCTGCACTTTTGTCTTTAGACTGGCTTCCAGACTTGACTCCAGAGTCGGGATTGCTCTTGACCACTCGGGCAACTGTAACACCTGTTGTTGTTGTTGTGACGTGTTGGCGGTGCTGAATGACTCCGCCTCCTCCTCCTCCCTTTGAATTGACAAAGTTCTTGGAAACTGGACCTCGTTTACTTCCCCCAGAGCCTTTAGTCTTCTTCAGATTGTTGTTGTGCTGAAGTCTTCCAACTTTTGAGCCCTCCTCGTCACTTCCGTCTGAGCTACTTTCACTTGGCATGGGTTCCAAATGCCCCGTCAATGGATTGATCAACAATTGGCGTGGTTTCCCACTTGAGGTCAACTCTTTGGGTGGTTTATTGCGGTTGTGAGCCGACAACAACGTCGACGACGATTGACTAGGTGTAGTTGGAGCAGCTGGAGTTGGCGGCTGTGGTCCTACTTTAGTGATTTCTGATTGCACATTTCTTCCTCCCGCAACTTGGCTCCCCAGCTTCTGTTGTTGCTGATTGAGGGCAACGTTAACGATGGAGGAGGAGCTCGAAATTGGAATGAACTGTTTACTACTGCTAGCTGAACTAGTGCTAATGAAGGTACGAGATGAGGGGGCCAAGGGTGACGGGGATTGGTCCATAACAGACTTGTTGTCGATGCCACTGGCTCCAAGCTGATGGTTCGAGATGTGGTGAACAGGTCCATTGCTAAGAACGAGATCACTTGTTTGGAGCTTCTGTTGCAACAAATGCTGCTGGAGTTGTTGGTTAGCTCCTGCAGGAAAACAAGTTGGTTTCCCTTGAACAATCTGAATGGACGAGGTTGTCACAGTTGGATTTGTGTGTCCCAGTCGTATCGCTCGTATCTGCCCAGGATTGAACACCCGCACATTCCCTTGGTGAATGATTGTTCTGCCTTGAATTATTGTGGCAGTTGTGGCTAAGTCGGATGAAAGTCGGGGTTGTCCAACGTTCACGGGACCACTCATTCTAGAAGGCAACAGTAGAGCAGCACTCGACCCGTCTCCACCCGCACCCATTGAAACTGCAGGAGACGCTGGACCTGATCCTCCAGAGGGTCTCACGAGAGTTCCGATTTCTGGAGAAGCACCATCCAAACTCATCACTCTCTTCATCTTCCTCTGCTGCAGCTGCTGTAGGTGTTGCTGCTGCAGAATGAACCGTTGTTTCTGGAGCTCCACGCTCGACTGTCCACTCGGTTGCTGCTGGAGGGGATCAGAAGAAGACCCGCTTTGTGTCGACGACTGAGCGTCATTGTTCTGGAGGAGATTGACGAGGAGTGGACTGCACATGGGTTGCTGGTTTGTGGAGGAGGAAGATCCTCCCAGCAAATCGTCGAGGAGTTGTTGCGATGTCATCATGCTGGGAGTACTCACAGAACGGACAAGAGTCAGATTGCTATTGCTAGCGTTGGATTGGGAGGAGGAGGAAGAAGCACCAACACACACGACAGAGGCAGACGAGGCTATCGTTCCACCACCGCTACTACTTAAAATAGCACTGTTCAGTAACTGCTGCTGCTGTTGTTGTTGTTGTTGATGATGATGATGAAGAACATTATTGGAATTGTTATTGTTGTTGCTACCCACAAAGTTAGTTGTATTATTACTGCTGCTACTACCCAACAGATTAATGTGTCCAGCCGGGGCGCTACCACTACTGCTACTGTTACTGCTAAGGTTGGAAACGCTGACGACGCTTCCTTGTCCACATTGTCCAGTTACGTTCACAACACCACTAACACTATTACTGCTACTAATATTCACACCAGGATAAGGCGGTGGAGCATTCACATTCACGATTTGAAGTTGTAAGCTCTGACTTTGTTGTTGATAAAGAAGGTTCGTCTGCTGTTGTTGTTGGTTTTGTTTTTGAAGCAACTGATGCTGCTGCTGCTGCGCCTGCTGTTGAGTTTGCAGCACAAACCTGCTCACTTGCTCACTACTACTTTTAGCCGCAGTGTTTGTCACGTTCACTGTCTGCTGCTGCTGCTGTTGCTGTCCGATGATGAGACTTGACTGTTGATGAGTAAGTTGAGGTGACGAGACAACAGGGAAGTTTGTACTATTGACTGCATTATGAATTAAATTATTATTATTGTTACTCTTCACTGTACTCGTTGAAGAGAGGGGAGCAGACGAGGACCCTGCTGCTGCCACTGGGGATGACGAAGATGACGACGAACTACTCGTCGTCGTATTCGGAGGGACTTGCTGTTGCGAGGGAAGTTGGGAATTCAAGTTGTTGTCAGTCCTTTGCATAGTTTGAGCAGCATGGGTCATGCTTGCGAATGGGAATGGACCTCTGGGGCCCAAAGGTCCTGCGCCCTTTGTCGACGGAGGGGGTGGGGGTGGTAACACAGGGATTGTTTCTCCAGTAGGAGCCACAACATTCGGACTCCGGAACGCAGAGGACGACGACGAGGGCGACGAGGTGGGGTTGGAAGTAGAGGACAAAGATGGGCCAGGGACCAAAGAACTTGGCCCTGTGGGAGCCCCAATTGGGAGATGAAACGGAAACGACGACGAAGAACTACCACTTCCATCACTACTACTTTGTCTTAGCACTAATTCCGTTGAAGGGGAGTTGTTCTGCCCCGCCAGGGTCAAGGATATCACCTAAAGCAATCACGGTATCGTTAGATAAGTTGTTACGTAACTGCTTTGTGGATTTCGTGACACTGTTTCTCACCTGATCTCCTTGCAGTTGGACTGTAAGGATTCCAAGGGATTTGAGGACATTCGAGCCCTGTTGGGCCAGAAGGCGCAGCTTCTGGGCTGCCTCTTTGGGAATACTGATCGTCACTCGCACCGAGTTCCATGGTTCGACTTTCTTCACTTTTATCTTTTCTTCTTCTTCTGCAAACACAATTAAAAACACTCGTTCAGTCATCCCAACTTAAGGATTTTAACAATTTGAAGCTGCTAAAAACTTACTCGGTTTATACAGGATGGACTTTAGATTGCCTAGCAGAATCTGAAACCTGTCGTTGAAATCAGGATCGTGAAGATTTCCCTCACAGGTCACTACAGCTTCGATGAGGTCGGTTCCATCGTCCGGGGCCATTTCTGCTGTAAATTCAGAGCACACACAAACGGTCAACACTTCCTTATTCGTAAAAAGGAGGTAACAATTGAAGGCCCACTTCACACCCTTCGTGGTTATCTGCTGTGACCT
Organism: Isotomurus palustris; assembly: GCA_034696625.1. Taxonomy (NCBI): domain Eukaryota; kingdom Metazoa; phylum Arthropoda; class Collembola; order Entomobryomorpha; family Isotomidae; genus Isotomurus; species Isotomurus palustris. The sequence continues at coordinate 24,371 of JAQGAD010000244.1, read as the reverse complement.
CAGGTGTGCCAACCCTCAACCTTCAATTAGTAAAACAGTAAAACCACCTACACAACAACTCAGCCTACAACCTACGGCAAAATGTAAACAATAACAGAGTTTGTGTTGTAATCGTGGATGTGGGTGGAACTGGAGGATTGGAACAAACTAAACTGTCTACGTGTAATTAATAATTTCGAAATAGTGAAGAGTTGGCTGAGAGTGGTTTGTTGTTTTTGTGTGAGGCACACACAATAAACACACTGGCTGGTTGTTATTTCTCATTTCGCAATACCCCACAGAGTGGAAGTGCGAACATAAACAAAGGGCAGATCTGTCCTTAACGTGGGTCCAGTTGGACCGTTGAGGTCTCGTTGTGACCGTCTCGAAGTCCCCAGTCGAGATGAACTGAAATGGGGGCACTACCTGGTCACTGAGGGGCACACGATGAGGTCAAAGTTCAGTTGAAGTGGACCTGAGTTTGGGCGGTGATTGGGGGTGATGGTGGGGATCGGAGGGGTGGAGGTTGGGTGGGGTGGGTAGAACGGGTAGAAGGGAGGTCAAAGGTCATGTCTTACCAGGACATTCGGGGCTGAGGTGCATTAGGGAATGCACTTATGGGGATGGAATAAATTCAACCGCTGCCATTTGCAATGTCTGTCTCTGCTTGAGGAAGAAGGGAGTCCCCGACATGCGCCAATCCACTCTCCACACGCCTATCCCCTCCGACCTTCCCTCCAACCTCATTCCCCGCCAACATTCAAACTCCTCACCCACCACCACCACCACCTCATCCCCCACCTTGTCCCCTCCCTCCATTCCCCCCTTTCTCCTCATGACCTCCCCTTCTCATGACCTCCCATCTGACCTTTAACCCCCATTCCCAACACCCACTCTCCTCCTCCTCTTTTATGCGTATACATTTTGTCTATGGGGCACTCAGAGACAGCCTAAGGGTTTCTCTCTAACGAATCTCTCATGCTGAGGAGGACCCCTTTTCTCCATGTTCCGTTGAATTTTATGACGATTGCCAAACACGCACAGGAAGTTAATGCCAACAAAGGATGTGTGCATGGAAGAATGGACAGAAACAGCGAATATATGAGCAGAAGACTAAATTCGAATTCCCATTTATGTTCTTCTCTCATGATCGTGCAGTAAAGGGTAACTTTGTTTCTAGCAACTCCAGCGTTCAGCGTGGACAGCAGTCAAAGCAGTGAAGTCTGAAGGAGACATGATTTGCATGACTGGAAACACTACGTCGATTTAGTTTAAGATGATATTATGATGATTAAGGTTACAAACAGACGATGGTTTTAAGTAGATGAATCTTCTTTACTTCCTGACTCTTGTAGAACGATTGATGGATTGATAGGACTTCCAGTTTTCACTATTCACGACGATACTCATTAATTGTGAGCTGCTCAAGAAGAGCAAGCGAATAATGTGTAAATCTACTCAAAGAGCAGAAGAGATCTACTGCAACAACGAAGTACTTAAGTTGATTTAGAATTTAGATTTATACATTACGAGTGACTAAAAGTACGCTATTTTCAGGAATTGTTTAGGTTGTTGTAAACATTTACTCGTCCGGGCCGACTGACTGGAACACTCCGGCTTTCTTCATTCTCTCAAAATCAGCCGTGGCATCGTAGGTCCTGAAAGTTAAAAAATATTTATAGTGAAATCAACTTTCTCGGTACCTTGAGATTTCTTCAATTCGATTTTAATTGAACAAGGTGAATCACTTACTTGTAAAAGTCGGCATACTTCTGCTTGTGGGGGCCGACGTAGAGCAGCCGATAAGCTGTGCAGGTGACTGCGGACAGCACAACAGTGATAGCCATGTCGCGCTTGAAGCGACTGACAAGAAATCCTCTCATTTGTGGTGGGGCCATTCTGCTTATCAATCAAACAAATCATTTGTATAATAACTTATCGTATCTTTGAAACTTAGTGGTGAGACTTTTAGGGTCACGCGACTTCTAATCTCCTCTCCACCGCCCAATCAACTGAAAATTTCGAATAGTATTTCGTACCTGCTGAAGATTAGAAGACGACTGTAAGATCGTCACCGTGCAACGGCTCCTCCGATAAGATGGAAGTTTTCGAATCTGAATATTTGTGAACAGGACGTTGTCGTCGGTGGATCAGATGGCTCAGCACTGCCTTCTATTTTTACTCCGAAGAGAAGAGGATTTCCATCTACTGAGGTCAGCCCACACTCCCCCGCCAAATTCAAATCTGCACCCACACGCGCCACTTCCAAAATACAAACAACGAACACTTATACGCTTGTTTACTTCAAACGACTTCAAAAGGTAAATATTTAATCTTAATTGTCATTACTTAATTATCAAGGTAAGTATTAATGCACCTGCACTCGATTAATTATAAGGTTTATCAGAATACGAAACTCCAATTTGCTGTTTGTTTTTTACAGGAATTTAACTGTCCATAACTGTCGGATTCAGTTAGTCTATTCAGTTACCAGTAAGACAAGAATCGCATTTTAAGAACAGGTATAATTAATATGTTTAAGTAATAATTATTCGGAACCGATTCTTACTAACGTGCTTTTTTATAATCAGCAGATAAGAAAATAACGGATGAAGTTGGACAGAAGCGGATAGTATTCCTCATTTCTCCCGTGAAGAAGTAATCAGATAGTAAGGAGTTAGGAGGTAAGGAATTTTTTAAATTCGGGTTTATAAATTCATCGCAATCACCAGATGCCATAGGATAAACCATTTAGTCATTAAGACAGAAGCGTCGTTAAGCTGCAGTGTTCATCGCTTTCATGTAACATTAACATATTTGTAAATTCCATGTTTTACAATTTGTTAAATTGTATTTGTATGGATAAAGAACTTGTTCCACAACAATGGATACGAGTCCTGAAAACCCGGTAACTTCTGCTGGAAGAAAAATCAGTGAATCAAGTGGCTGTGAAGTTAATGATGGAGTTGAGGCATTTTTAGGTACTGACTTCATTTTGAAGTTGTAATTGCTAGAAGTTGTAATTGCTAGAAAAGTTGCAAGCTTGACAGATAATTTGTTTTTAGATAAGTTCTGGGGAGAAATTTCAATTTTTGCGTTCGATAAGGCGAAAGAGATAGCTGACAAGGAGAAGGAACGAGCTCTTAAGACTCACGTGCAGACGTCGCAAGGGTCTCCTGCCGTCAGTTCGAACGGAGGAGGAGGGGGTGGATTCACATGGGTCATTCTGACAACGGCTATGGCACAATTGGCAATCACAGAAAAAGCTTACGTTAATTTAGTTTTCTTGGCTCCTAAAGGGTTTCTTCGTAAAGACGTAAGTGTCTTGTCTTGTGCAGTTATTCAGGCTGGTAGATATTGCGTCTTCATGACTTAATGAGCAAGACTTTCTCCTTCTGACTGAAGCCAAATTTGAAAGCAACTCTGGAATCTATTAAGACTGACCTGAAAAAGATTTCCGAATCTAGCAACTCTAGCAGTGTGTCTTCTCCTGCATGGCATAGGAATGCCAAAGTAGCTACTGCACTTCTTGTGGTTGTACATCTTCGATTAAATCTAATGGAGTTGTAAGCTTAGAATTTCAAGTATTTGCCCTGAGGTGTGTAAACTTTGACATTCTACCTAAAATTACTTTTGAACGTTAGCTATGAGAAGCTGTCAGTGTATGGAACCCATAAAAACGTGGACATCAGTGATTTAACATCAGAAATTGAAATCCTGGTAGACAAGTTTAATACTGAGAAGAGTAGCGTTGGAGAGTCTTCTTTATCGATGTTAAATGCAATTATGCCGACGCTAAAGTGAGTTCAGTTTTCAATATTACGAAAATGTTGAGGATTAGAATTATAATGTAACCACAATTTACATAATGTTGCTTATTTCTTCCATTAGTTGGGAATGCACTGTGGTTATCAATTTATTGAGATCGATTGCTTCGATGCAAAAATGGGAGTATTTAGAAAGTACTATTGCTTTACAAGAAGCCAATAAAGCGTTGTTTGAGTGGAACGATCTTATAAGTACACATTCGCAGGTATAAAACAAGTATATATCGATTTTAAATGTCATCTAAAGAGTCGTAAAGAAGTCATGAGCACAAAATGCTTCGTTTTTTAACTTTTAAGAGTTATAAAAAGTCTACCTTCTATTCATCCACTCCATCTTTGCCAGGACTTTTTTTGTGGATTAAAAAACTTAAAGGAGCTTTAGTATCGAAGTACACACTTTACTTTTTTGACATTCTCAGCAAACACTCAGCTTCCACGGGTGAAATGAAATCTTACTGTACAAAGTTACCTGTTGATTTTTATTCGAGGTACGTCAAACTGCTTTAATATGGGAGTATGTATATTGTATGTTTGTGTGAGTGTTGCGTTTAATCATTTGATTGTTTCCTTTGTCATCAAGGATTAGTGGCTTTCAAAAGAAAAACGACGCTTTCAATGTTTCTATCGTCTTCGATTCAAAAGGAACAAATTATACTCCAAATGGGTTCTCATATGGAAACCTCCCTGTCCCGTCACTACAAGGATTGGAATCTTTTCCAGCTGTACTTTCTATTCCTGGAGTAATTGAATATCTCTCACAATTAGTAATTGTCTGCTTTCGCGTATGTGACTTAATTTAATCATTTTAAAATGTGTTTCTAGCCAAAACCAGATTCTCATTGGGTCAATGTTGTAATGCTTATCAACGATAAAATGATTGATCTCAACAATGACAGAATGGTTGGATTTTATGACCAACGTGTGAGTGCATATATTATCCTTCGGTATTTTTATGGGAATCTTGAATGGTTCTACACATTGTTATTGCATTTTTAGGCGCAAGTGACATACTTTGTCCAGAAAATTGATGTCCGAATGTACCTGGTTATAATTTTCGAAACGAAAAAGTCGGAAAAAGACAGCTACACGCAGAAGTTTCTGAGTGAATTAGCAACTGATTTGAAATGTGGGAAGATTTTTGCTGCACTGAAAGCGTTTAAAGCCTGATAACGATAGAATCGTATTTTTATCTAGCTCTCGTTTAGACTATTATGTTATTGTTTTGAATTAAAACTTGATGAGTTTATTTAGCGAAGACATGTGAATTGTGTTTATTTTTTACGCTCTAGGAGCATAGGTTGGCGAATTTTGGTGATTGCGATGAAATTTTATGAAGCATGAATGGGTGTTAATTGATATTCTTTTTTAAACGTTTAAATGTTCACGATTTGTATTTGCAGTAAGCGGTCCACCAGTTTGACTTTTATAGCAATTTCAGCTTCGTAGAAAATGGACTTACCTACTCTTCAAGAATTTCCTCATGTGCCTGTACCTAGCCAGATTACCATTGGAGAGTATGGGGCTCAGCTTGTTGCAAAGCCAGGAAGGTCTACTGAAAATCCTCCCGATGGTCGTCTCTTAACAGATAAGATCCAATACTACCATCGGATAAGTGGAAACGACGTAACTCAAGTTCTTCCGTATAAAATTCCTTCCATCAAAACGAGAAGTTTTGGTAAGGAGTCGCTGCTCATTCGAAGAGATGAAGGGCTTGTAAAAGGAATTTGGGATTCATAGTAAGTTGACTGGGAGAATTACGGATGAAGGAGGTTTTAAGTCCGAATAAGTATGTTTTCAAATTTGATTTTCAGCATGGATTCGGGATGGAAAGGTGTCCAAAGTTTTTTGGGTCACGTTGAAAAACCAGTGTCTGCCACTGTTCTGTATACTTGTCTGACTGTCCTCCGTGCTGTATGTGACACAACCGACTCACTGAAGTCAAGATTTGCAACATTATTTTTTCCTCATCTGACCGTAAGCTAATAAATGTTTTTCTTTCATTATTATCAGTGTCAGAGCAACTCTAATTTACGAACATCTTGAAATTGTTTCAGATGGAATCAGCAGATGTGATTGAACAGTACTGTCGAACTCGGAATTGGAAGAAATGCTGGACGAGGGCTATGGCTTGGCATCCTCAGTTTCCAAAGCTCGCTTTGGCTTTGAGCGATGATTCGATTCGAATTTGTACAGTAGGAGAAGAAATGTTGCCAATGCTTCGTTCAGCAGATCAAAAGAATGTCAACTGCATCAGTTGGAGACCGCACATCCAAGTAGAGTTGGCAGTGGGAGCTGACGAGGGAATTGTACTGTGGCAAATGAATTCACCTACATCGATTAAGCCTGGTGCGTGCAAAACCCGTTTTCTGACTCAACCGGGACATTTTCCAGTCACTAGTGTAGAGTACTCGAGTACGGTATGGGAATCTGTATTTAATTTGCTTGCATTTTATGGTAGAAAGATGTGTCAAAAGTCAAAGATTAAAATCAAATGGTCGATTGTGTAGGGCCTTCTATTACTTTCGAGCTCTCCCCAAGATACGTCAATGTACATTTGGGATGTGGGAACTTGGAAAAGTACTGCATTGAAAAGAATCGGTGGAGGGGGTGTGACCATTTCTTGCTGGTCTCCGTTTGAAGACAGAATTCTTAATGCCAGCCCGTCCTCTGTATTTCGGTAAGATTATTTATTTCCTTAATTGTACTAAACACTATATAATAATTGCATAGGTTTTTAAAACTGTTTCTTCGCTATTTAGAGTTTGGGAACAGCATGAGAAGTGGACTACCCGACGCTGGACTACACCACGAGACCCTATAGACGCAGCTTGCTGGACTCCGGATTCATCTACCCTGTTATTTGCCAGCGGAGGAATTATTTACGCACTTCAGTTTATGCTGAGTGATATTCATAAATTCATTCATGAGGAAGATTGTCTGGTCCTGCCTTTGTATGACATCAAGGAATGTCACGTTGATTGTGAAGATGGCCAGTTGCAGTACAAGTAAGCAAAAATATTATATGTCTGTTTATCTACGAAGTCTGGTGTCTTGTGGCGTCGATGCAAATCAGTAAATTGTGGTATGGTATTATGATGTTTAGAATTGGCGGAAAGGTGAGACGGATGGATATGGACCCTGCTGGCAATCGATTAGCCATTCTGTTTGAAGACTCAGAACTGATAGCTGTGTTCAGAGTTCAGTCCAAGTCAGCTAGTTTCATCGCTCCCTGTGGTTTTATTCGAGGATTTCCTGATGAGTATCCAGCAGCGATAGAATTTCAAAAGGATTTCAAGGATGGAGCATTGTTAACTATTGTGAGTTTACACTTTACTTCAGTTAGCATTTATAATCAGGTGCTTGATTTGAAACCAATTTGAAACTGTTAGGCGTGGAATAGCGGACGGCTTCAATACTTCCCATTCGTGTTTGGAGCGCCTGGATTGAACAACAAAAATATTCTTCATGACGATTATTATAAGAGTCCAACACGCCTGTTCAGTGGGGAGAGGCCGATAAGGAGGAGTTTAGGTGTTACCCAAGAAGATTTCGGACCCGCAGATAATGAAGGCGGTGCAGTGAATAGGTCGTACAAGAGTCGACAGTCTTTACCTGTTTTTAAGCCAAGTTGCTTCGCCAACCCACCTGCTCCATCAGCCCCGTCATTTGATGATATGGACAGTGCAGATGAAGAGGACTTGAGTGACTTGTGTAGTGAAGAAATCCAGGCTAAATCTCCGAGACTGTTTTCGACTTGAAATAAACTCTTTGAAGGCTCAACGTCGTTCCTCTGATTATGCTATTTTATGTTGTCCTATTAACACGAATCCTTCCCGTAGCTCTGTAGACTATATTAGGACTAAAATTCGGACTTGAACGTTAATTAAATTGCATTTAATGCTCCTACACCCAAGGTGTGATCTTGTCGAAGAATAAAGATGATTTGAATGATGAAAGAATGAGTATTTGTATTTTGTTACTTGATTTATTCAAGACACAGTTTTGTAGCATACAAGAAGAGGCTATATTCGTTTCAAGAGATGATTACAAGGTACACAGTTCTTTCTCCTAATTAGGACAGGTTTTAGACAAAACAGATGACAACATTGATTTAGAGTAACAATTATTATTATAGTCCAGTGGCCACAAAAGAACAGTTGGAACATGTTTGCCAGCAAATGAAAAAATCTTAAATCAAAGCATGTTAATATTATGCAATATCAATGGCACTGGATTTCATGATTAAATATTATTGATTATCGCGATTACTCAAGATCAGTTTCTTCTTGCACCCTTCATCTAAACAGCGAATCCATCTGAGAACAATCATAACATTATGCAGAATAGGAATAGTAACTTCAGTCGTGAGTATCTGTCACTCGGTCACGGAATCAGCCTTTGTAATCGGGTGCGGTGGTACAATTGGTCGTCTTCCTTCACAGGCATGTCCGGGATTTGATCTTGTGATACTCCACCTGATGTCTGAAGGTGAAGAAACTGCCACAACCACGACACTGGAATTCTTTTTCCTTCGTGTGATTCCTCATGTGTCTAGTCAGCGCAGGCAATGAAAGGAATTCTTCGGAACAGAAGTAACACTCCAGTTTGTTACTCTGAGATTTTGATGCTGGCGCAGTGGATTTTGAAGTTGAAGAAGATGGTTTTGAAGTAGACGCAGAGGGTGTTTTAGTCGACGCAGTGGGTGTTTTAGTCGACGCAATGGGTGTTTTAGTCGACGCAGTGGGTGTTTTAGTTGACGCAGTGGGTGTTTTAGTCGACGCAGTGGGAGTTTTAGTCGACGCAGTGGGAGTTTTAGTCGACGCGTTGGGTGTTTCAGTTGACACTGAGGGTGTTGAAGTTAACGCTGATAAACTCGCATCGACTGCAACTTCACTTTTAGATGACCTTGTAGTAAAAGTCGGGACATCCTCTTCTTCTGTCGAAGAATCGGCGTCAGTTGGAGTTGGGACATTGGAGTCATCGATCACCACTACCTCTTCATTATCCTGAACAGCGTTAGTTTCAGTTGAAGTAGTAGCAGTGGTAGTAACAGCGACATTGGAGTTGTCCGCAACCACGACGGTTTCAGCAGTAGACAAATGGTCGTCGTCTTCCCAGTAGTCCAAATATTCGTCCCCAGTATCTTCCTCATCTTCATCGTCTGGCGTTTGCTGCGCTTCCGGCTCCTCCAATCTTGGCCTCTTGGCAGCGTTCTTGTGAATCACACCATCAAAAATAACAGACCCTGAGGAGTCAGAGTCTGAATCAGAGTCTTCAGCAGAAGTTGAGGAGTCGTCAGACGAGACGACGTAGCCCAAACTTCTCTTCAGCACCTTCAACCGCTTGTAATCACGTCTGGAGGGAATAGGCGATGTCAGATTAATTAGTAGAATAATAGTTAAATGCCGTAAAACAGAGACGATATAAATTGTAGGGATCTTACTTGGCCTTGACTATAGCCTTGCGATAGTGGAACCTGCAGTTGGTAGTTGTCTTGTGGACGATAAGCTTCTCTTCGACGGGGTAGCAGCGACTGCAGACAAGACACTTGAACCACGTGGTGGTCCCTTTGTCACCCAACTGCAGCATCTCTGATCACAACAATATTAATGAAGGTCAATTAAATATATTAGATATGGAGGACGTAAACACAATGTTTATTAGGGAAAATGCCTTACCACTCGTGTAATTAATGAATGAGAGTTTAAGACAGTGAATTCCCACACAACAGGTTAATTAAATAGGATCGATCTGAGGAGTTTTGTTTGAGGAGAGTGGAGAGCGAGCGGGAGGTTGTTTACGTGTTGAGTCTGTTGAGAGATGAACGGAGTCTCCACTCGATCTGAAGAATCTGAACCTGAAATCGAACTCCAACAATCTCAACACACTCTCTCGTGTCTCAGTCTGCCTTCGTCGATCTTACTTAATGAATGTCCAGCACAGAAAAGGCAGCAGTAGGCAGTCTACATCTCTCGAGGTTAAGTCATTAAGTCGAGACGTCGAGAGTTATGTAATGTAATACGAAACTACAAACCGCAAACCTGTACTGTACCGAATAATAGTCTCGCTGGTGGTTCATTCATTTCTGCTATCCTGTCTCCTTTAGTTTAGACCTGAATGCTATGCTTCTCATTTGGATATGATACCTCAGCAGTCATTCACAGATTAAAAGGAAACGTTTCTATTTTCTTGGAATTTCTTTATTAAGATTAGTCGGTATTCAATAAATATCTGTTACAGTATTAAACAACAAAAATGTACTCATGAATCATTTCATGATAGCAAATTTTATTATGGAGACATGTGTGATTATGTTAATCTTTCTTTTTCGTAGAATTTCTTGTATAGAAATGCGTTAAAAATAAATTGTCCTGTCATGGTGTATTTTTGCACAAATCAACATCTTTCATATCTATTCGTATCGATAACATTTATGTATTATTATTTATATAACTTATGGATGGATGCATGAACACAAACTTGTTGGCTTATCGTGGTTAGTAATGTAAATGTTGCTGAGTAGTAAAAGTGGCAGTGTAAGTGGAATATCAAGGCAGATTAACTTTTTAACTAGCGCCTGCCTCACAATTGACTAAATATTAAAGTGACACGATTTAATTATGCAGCGTATCTTTGAACTTGATTGCATCTTTTGCCCTTCGTGATATCACGAGAAATGGGTGGACGTCGTCAGTATATTCTTGTGATCACCCAACCTCAAACGACCCTGCAAATCAAGTAAAAATTTTAAAATTTTTCATTCTTGCTTATCTAGATGATCGGTAGTGTAAATTGTGAAATATCGCACCATGAAGGTAACGGAGGTCGTTCGATGTAGAGTCCATCCAGCTCTTCTTTGAAGCTTTTGAACACTGCCAGCATTTCCTCTTGGATGTTAGCGTCGCCCCGAACTGGAGGTGACACTCGGCTGATATCATCATTCCCTCCTCTGGAGTCCAACAGTCGCTTCACTTCTTTCTCCTCTGCGTTGTCGGAAGTAGAGGCGGTAGATGTTACAGCGCTGCTCACAGTTTCTTCTCCATCTGAACCTGCGTCATCTGCATGGTTGGACGCAGCTGATTCTTCGTCTAATTTTTCTGTATCCACGAATCTACTTCGCAACCATTTTAACTGTGCACTGATGTCTAATTCAGCCTGCCCTAAGACAGATGCATTGGAAATGGAGTGTGCAGTCTCTCCTCCGTCTGTCTTGGACACCTGGAACGACCGTTTCTTGTTGGTCGAGGACGTTGATTGGTCGGATTGGGAAATTGCTGATGTTGAGGCTTCTTCGCTTGTTCCACTTTTTCCAGTAGCCTCAAGCGACTCAATTTCATCTTCCGTAAGTTCCGAATTGCTAGATAAAGATACGTTGTGGACGGTATCGTGAATGTTACCGCTGCTATCGCTGTAACTACTTTTCAAGCTATCACCACTTGTAGTTTCGTTTTGGGAAAATGTAGCTTCTGATCCGACTGTGGCGTTTATTTTAGCTTCGAGGATTGTAGAAGACTCGTTAGTCGGTGTGGTCGGCAGCATTTTTAAGTCGGATAACTTCTTCAAAACTCTTTGAGAAATCTTCCGTGCAAGCTCACTATCCGCGTCGGTGGCGAAAGAACTGTCTTCAATTAAGGTATGTTCTTCCAGAATAGTTTCCCATGTTCGACTTGTACCGGAAGTGGAGCTTCGACTCTTTTTACTAACTTCTGCTGATGTGTTAACTGTAGTTGAAGGACTTCTTGAGATATCCATGGAAGACTCGTAAATTTCTAAATTGGATGAAGTAGAACTGGAGACCGGGAGGGCATCGATACTTTCCTTCCTACGCTGCATCAGCTGAGAAGCTTTCATGTGGAGGAGAAGATCTTTCTTCGTCATTTGACGATTAAGTTGCTTTCCATCGGGAGTTGTGGTGTCATCCGCCGATTGACCGTCCTTTAAATTCATTTTTCCGTCTGGTGTGGATGTGTAGGGCCCTTCAGGAGTTGTGTCTACGGAAGGTCGAAGTTTTCCTTTTTTGGAAACGGGAGTTTCAGTGCTGCTCCGTTCAGAGAAGCTTGCGGTGGAGTCATTCACACTTGGAAATTGTTTTGACATTTTCTTCTTCAGCACTTTCGTCTTCGGTTTGGTAGTTGGTTCTATTTTTGATGAGGAAGTCGCCAGAACACTACTGTCTGCTTTTGACTGATGTAGAGCCTTTATAGGTTGATGGTCAGTAGGATACTTTGGGTTTTCGAGTATGCGAGTTTTGACGTTTGTCTCGAAGAGAGTTGATCCTGATGTTGATGTATAGCCTTGAGCATTAGATCCGGGAGACTCGTCAGTTGTGTCAGCTTTACTTTTCTGAGAGATATTTGTACCGGTCGAAGTAAGAGGTCCCGCAGAAGTTGTGCGTCCGTTAAGACTCTCTATTTGGCGAGGCCGAGAGTCTCCTGTGTCAAAATCGAGTGGAACGACTGGAATGGAAGGAACTGTATCCACTTGAATACCTTGAAACTGTCCAGAGTCAACTCTTTCTGGTGAAGGACGGCTCTTCTGGCCAACTCGAGACTTTCTTTTCGGTTTCCTGTGATCAGAGGATGAAGAGGAGGAACTTGTGTGAGAGAGACTACTCGACTTATGCGTCTTTTTGGATTTATCTTGTTCTTGTTGGTTTCCACGAGTTCGCTCTTCCTGCAATTTAAGTAAAGACGTCGTCACTGGGAGTTTTTCACTTGATTCCCGTACTTCGTTTATTTGTCTTAGTCCTTCCTCAATCATTGACATCGCCTCCTGGAATGTCTCTTGACATTTCGTTGGCGCTTGACCTTCTCTTTTCTCACAGACTCCTGAACCTGAAGCTTTACTGTATCTCCTACTGCTGGTTGCTGCTTCTATTTCCTTAAGCTGTTGCTTTATATCGTCTTCCAAAGGACTAATAAACCTCGTGCTGCTTCCCTTCGGAACACCGGTAAGTTCACTCTCATCTGAAGAAACATCTTCGTCTGTTTTGATTGGAATGAATTGATCCAAGAAATTGTCTGCTGGTGGAGAAACTTGAGAAACTCTTGGGCCCGCAGGAGTTTCCTTTGGCTTGTCTTCCAGGCCTAATCCACCTTCTTGACTTCCACTTCCCATGAACGAGAATTGTTCAGCTCCTTCCAACAATTTCGCTTGTAAAACTTTCAACTTGTTTTCTAGCTGAGCTCTCTCGAGTGCAATTTGTCCTCGTTCGGAAGTTTTTCTCAGCAACTCTTCTTGTTTCTTTGCTTTTTCTTCGAGTTCGCGCATCGCTTTGGATGAGAGCTTTTCTGCAGTTTCCCATGCGTCAGGGCTTCCGGAGGGCTTCTCTTTTCGAGCAAGACCTTTTGGAGGAACGTAGTTTTTTTCTCCACGAGGCATTGCGGTGTCGAAGTACCGAGTTAAAGGTTCAGAGGCAGAGGCTGGCATGGGAAACGTGGATTCGGATGTCTGATTTTCTGTCCCTGAGGTAGAGGTTGCAGAGGACGTGGAAGTCTGGTTTCTGGAAGTGGCGACTCTTGGACCACTTGGACGGTCTCGTTTTTCAGGGGAGGCTGGTGGTCGCTGAACACGCTTTTGTACTTCCCTGTCGAACCTACCAGCCTTCGATCTGGGTTCTAATGGAGGAGATAGGGATTCCTCTCTAATAGTAATTGGAACTACTTGCTTTGATTCCTTCTTCGATTTAATCATCTTTGAAGGACTTCCTTTCTTGTGTTTTATAGGGGATGAAAACTGGACAGATTTTTTTCTCACTGGAGCAGGCGGTTTTCCAGGATATTGGAGTCTGGCAGCAAGTCTTTGGTCTAACTTCGGATTAGGAGCAGTACGTTTCTTCTGCATTTCATTGGTAGCTCTGCAAAAAAAAAATGATAAAAATATCTTTGATTCAATTAATTCCGTTGCAATAAAAAATAAGCGGCTAATCATCAATTGTCAATTACGAATCAGAAATGGGAGCTAAAGGTTGACGCTTCCGTCGCTCTTCAATCATCTCCTTCACTTTTCTGTCTTCCTCCCGGCGGACTTCTTCTTTCCTTCGCCTCATCTCCTCCACAGCGTCCACTTTGGCTGTGTTCTCCTGCAGCGCACGTCCGATGGCAGTTCGTCCTCGAATCCTCGCCTGTTCTTGATTTTGCAATCTCTTCAATTCCTTTAATTTTTCAGCCTCGCGAAACTGAAGAGCGGCTCTGTGTGCCGCGCCAACTTCTGCTAACGCTAAGTCGTGCACTGCCATTAAATGTTCTATTCTAGCCTTCGCCTTTTCCTCCACTTCTTTTGTTACCAAATTTATCTTCAACTTTGCTTGTCTTTCTCTCTCCTCTTCGAATCGCTTTCTCGTCTCCTCTGACCATTGAACCGCCTGCTGACGCACCTGCAATTTTAAACGACCCATTTAAGAATAGGAATTGAGAGTTTGAGAGTGTAAATATAAATATACACACGTATGTTTAGCAATCTAACCTGTTTCTGGCGTAACTGCCTTGCTTTCTGTAACTCCTTCTCCAGAGCCTTCCTTGTCTCTTCTTCTATTATGTACTCCATTTCGGGCTTCCCCACTCCCCCTCAGGTTTTCGGGTAGTTTAAAAGTAGTGAAGTTTGTTATTTTAATTGAGTCTGATGAGCAATTAATCGAAAGTTATGTGTTTGGTTTGTTGCCGGAAGACCGGAAGAGAAGAATTCGGATGAGAAGTGTCAATGAGAATTGACGGTTGGGTTTTGTTTACCGAATTCGCGCTTTTAATTCGTCTCACTTGTCCCCAAATATTCTCACCTTGCCCCGAACTACTCTAAATGAAATACTCTGATAATTCCGACAAGGACATGCATAAGATTTTTAAATTTCAAATTTCAACAAAAGGTCAGTTTTATTTCTCCGATATTTTATTTTACACAAATATTTTGTAACGAGAGGAATGAGATGATTATGATTAGGCGTTAGCTCCGTGTAGGAGTAAGTAGTTTTATGCATCCACGATTCCCAAGGAATTCCAGAAGCGAGTTGCATTGTCGAATTCAGGAAATGAGATCATTTTGACGTGTCTGTCTATTTGGAGGAACGGAGTGGAGTTTGAGTTGGGAGGAACTGCGTCCCAAACTTTGAAGTCCTCGAAGTCCTCTGTTGTGTACAGCGGTTCTCTAAATGAACAGAATCGCCAGGGTCTTTGGTCATAATCTCACAGTAAATGGAAGTTTGATTTATGAACTCGTAATTCTGTGTACCCGAAAGTAGCAAAATTAGTGATTAAATTTTGGAGTAGCTTCACAATCGCAAAATCTCCATCGGTTCTTTTAATTGCTCTCCTTTCTGTTCGGTTGAACAGAAAAATAATATCCTCTACAAGGAAAAGAAGCAATTATTCAATTATTTTTCATTTTAATGGGGTAATTGGAGGAAAACTGTTAAGTCTAGTGTACCTCCGTGCGGAACGCCTAGTCACAAACAAAATGTAATTAATTAGGTCAAAACACAATTAAATTTGTAATGTGGAGGTCAATGGGAATAATTTGCTTACCAAACTCGAAAGGATTTAAATGCAAATCGCTTGCGAATCCGAGGTTGTTTCTGTAGTCAAAATGGTAAGAATAGGTGGGAGCTATTTTCGCGTGTAGTTGGATTCCTCTTCTGATTCCCATCGAGAAATGCCTGTCACTCGCCATCTGGCCATAATTTGGAATGATTTAGATTAATTTGCGTGTCAATGCGTGAGGAACTGTTGGAACGATGCCATGAAATTGAATTAATGAATTACTTGTCCTAGAATCCTCGGGTCTTGTCGAATTTTGGCCTCTCCTCCGTAGAAGTTGGTGATTTCACGAGTAACTTTATTGACGTTGAGGACCTTGTCTTGGTAGTCGAGTAGAACTGGAGCGAGTGCGACGATGGGGCGAGCTAAAAGTGGGAGGTACTCTTGACCAGCAAGTCTCACCGCTGGAAAGCATTAAGTGAGATGTGTAGGTTGTAGAAAAATGACTGCAACAGATTATGAATGGCCTGTTTTGTGGTACCTAAAGTAAGTTCCAATTCTCTGGAAGTGGTTGTACAGATGAAAGGTACTTTGGCGACTTCCCCATTGGCGTAGTAGTCTCCTGGAGACTTTGTGATGAAGGCTCCAGGTACATTTGGCTCCACGACTGGCATGAACACACGTCTCTCTGCCAGCTACACATCGAAGATCGAAGGCAATGAATCTCAATGATAACTAAAGATTAAGTGGAAAGGAAGGAAGGAGTACCATGACAAGGTTAGCAGTGAGGGTTATGTTGGCAGTAGTTCTTGTTTTGAGACAATTCATCATGTCTTCGATTCCAGAAGATGTTCTGCAGAAATTGAGTCTTGCGAGGCGTCTCGTGATTCCCCGTTCTTCTGTTGGTTTCCGCAGTCCCCACGGATTGAATGCTGTTCCACCTGCAAACACGAATTCGTATTGAGACAATTGAGATTGATTGAATGAATGGCTTTGACGGCGATTGGGGCATACTGAGAGCGATGGCAGCGAAGATCTTGTCCCTGTTTAAGGGAGACATCATGTGGAGATGAACTGACACAGCTCCTGCAGACTGTCCCATGAGGATAAGTCGCTTAGGGTCTCCTCCAAAACGGGCGGCGTGTGTGTGGACCCAACTGATGGCGAGAGCTTGGTCCTTGAGGCCCCAGTTGCCGGAGTAAAACTTGTCGTTCGTACTCAAAAAGCCTGAGGAACGAATTGACATGAACTCCTCTAAAGATTTGAGACAAGGAACGGACTTGTTTTAGGCTCTTAGCTTACCGAATACGCCGAGTCTGTAGTTGAGAGTGACGAGAACAACGTCCTGCTGCATTAAGTAGGAAGGTCCGTATTCGTAAGAAGAACCTGCGCCAAAGGCTCCTCCGTGAATGAAGACGAGAATCGGGAGGAGAGGACTTTTGTCTCCAACAGGAAGCTACGCACAAAGAACTTGAGTGGATTAGCTAATAAGTTGGGTACTAATGCGAGTGGTTCAGTGGTAACCTCAGGAGTGTAGACATTCAGTCGAAGGCAGTCTTCGTCTCCAACGATTGAAGGTCCGATTCCGAGGCCTGCGATTCCGAGGCTTGCGATGTTTCCGAGTCCACTTCGAAGTCCTCTCATTCCTCTTGACCTCGTCTGGACGCACATTGGACCCCAAGACTTCGCTTGCAGTGTTTCGTTCCACGGCCTCTTGGGCACAGGAGCCTAAGACAACAAATGTTTAGTGAAGGCAAGTCTACTGGATGAACCTCTGGAAGCTCTGGAATGTCTGAAGAAAGGAAGTCTCACCCGGAACCTGAGATTTCCAACAGGAGGTTCAGCATAAGGAATGCCTTCGAAGGCGTAGACTTGTCTCCCACTGATGACACGCATGAAGTATCCCTCCACATTCCCCAGCCCGTCCAAACTGACTTTGGGCTTTGTGAGAGTCTCGCTGAAGCCCAAGATTTCATTCGTTGAGGCCAGCCCAGCTCGTCCTTGTCGAATGTTGGGCTTCGCCACGAATCCCTCGGGAAGGAACTTGGTGGGGTCTGTGATCTGTCCTCGTTGCGAACTGAGGAGGGTGCTGAAGATGTTGACGATGTGGAAGAGTCTGGAGAAGTTTACGTTCCGCAGGGAATGGGGAAGTAGAATGGGAAGGGGAAACATGTTGAGGAGTTCCATCATCTCTCCGTCTTCTTCTTCTGAGGAACTTTTAAAGATTTCTTAGGGATTTCTTAAGAAGCATTTCTTTTCTGGAACTAACACGAAACACTAAACTAAAGAGAAGTTCTTTTTAGCAATGTTCTTTAACACAGCTTCCGTATGCAGAAGCTTTGGTGGCTGTGGACTTCCATGTAGCGTGAGAAGGTAACAAACTTAGAAGGCGATGGATGTGGCGACGACCCTCTCACTCTTACAACTGCAAGTGAACTGGTGTCTGTAGGTTGGGACTGTGGCCATGTCATCTGCATTCGCCATGGGAAGCTGAGAACTGTCGACCTTACCTCAACTCTCAGCTCACAAAAACAACAGAAACGAACTCTTTTTGTTCACTCTTCATATTTTACTTCAATACGGATTCTTTTACTGTTTAGAGAATACTCGTCAACAATTAAAGCTGCTAAAGTGTTTTAATTGGGTTGTGTGTTAATTGAATTCGGTCAGGCTGTGAGGAATGTTCTCACAGGGTGCGTACGAGGAATGTGAATTTGTGATTCGATCATCTGCTGATGATGATGATGATGAGACAGGATTAACGATTAGCTGAGGAAAGGGGACACAAGCACAAAGCAAAGGGGAGAGACTATAATATTGTAACATTCGCAGGGACCCATTCGTATCATTCATTCTCTGTTGGCTGAGTTGAGAGTTGGTGGATGTTAATTAATTCAAGGTGATCCTCATCTCAATCCACATCGCGTCTCTTTTATTTTGTGCAATGCAACTGTCCCTTCACTCACTCACTCCTTCGTATTGTGGCTGGCTAATGAAGCATATAAGTAATACGAAGAATGGAGGAGGAAAGCAGCTAGAAAAGCAATCATAAACTTTGGTGCACACGACCATTAGTCCAGCAGATTAGGAAAAGTCCTGGAAAATCCATACACACACGTACACACTTACACACACATCCTTTAGCTCTTTCGTTAATGAAGAACGACGGTCGTGAAGTCGTGATGGAGTGTGACTGCCGACAGCTTCTGGAGAATCAAGAAAAAGAAGTCATTCTGGAGTTTTTGGAGTTGTGGAGGCGAGTGTCAAGAATACGACGTGTGTCTTGAGTCTTGATTTCTTGATTGACTGACGCCACTAGGAAATAATCTGTGTGGAAAAGACTGGAGGAATAAAAATGTGACCTAATCAAAATCAAGTGTCTCTGCTCTTCTACATGAATTTTATTTCCAGGTTGTATGGACATGGAGAAGACTGGAGGAATAAAAATGCATAGCACAAAACAGGTTTGTTCTTTGTCATATGTAATACACACGTTTTATTGTATTGTGTGAGTGTGGCTGGTTGAGTGGAAACATTTTTTATTTTTCCCCTTTTTTCCTGTCAACTGCTCTCCACTTAAATAGCCACACGTTAAATTAAAGAGAAGGAAGAAAAAAATACAAATTGAGATGATAACAGAAAAATAAACAGGAGAGACGTGAGGAAACTTGTTGATTCTGATGATGCGAAGTTTACCAGCGTTTGTACGGGAGGAATTTTCCACTCATCACGATTTTAACTCTTGGAGGTTCGATCTTCTTCTTCGTGACGGCGTCTTCGTCTTCTTCGACGTCGACGGTGAAGTCGATTGCGGACATGATTCCGTCCCCGAACTTCTCCTGGATGACTTCCTTGAGGGCGAGGCCGTAGACGAGGGTGACTTCGTGGAGACGGTAGATGCAGGGATCCTGGAGAAGAACTGATGTTGGAGTCTGGGCCTTTAAGGGAGGTTCCATGAGGAGCTTCTTTGTGGTTTCGTTGTCGATTTCGAGGAAGTCGATGAGGTTTTGGGCTGATTTCTCGTCCATGGAGTTCTCTCCGAGGACGCACGATGCAACCTGGGGTAGAGTGAGATTCCAGGGAGTTAGTAATTAATTAAGTTAGGTTAATTAAGGAGGTAATTAGGATGAGAGTTTAATTACCCAAACGGGAGAGCGCTTAATTCCTTCTCCGATCTGTTCCCAGGTTTTTTCCTTTGCTTTCTTAGCTGCGAGGATGACTTCGGTGCAGGATTGTCGACGGAGGAGGAAGAGGTTCGATGCTGTAGCGCTAGCGTATGCCATTCTGCTGGATTTCTGGAGAAGAACTGGAGAAGTTTGTTTCCGTGTGAGCTGTGTGGATTTCTGGGAAAGACTGACGAGGAGGATGTTGGTGACGATGCAGTGAGATTTGTGAGATGATGAATGGAGTGTTGTCAGAGTGAAGGCGAACAAATTGGGCCGAGTCCACAAACGCCTAGAAGGCTCAGGAAGCTTAGGGAAATGAAGCGACTTGTTGTGTTGTGGGTTTGAAGAATTAGTCGACTGATTGGAGGCAGGGAGAACGGAGGAGGAATGTCGACTGGGTTGTGTGGATGTGTTTCAGATGAATGGGAGTGAGTGAGTGAGTAGCAAGTTATCCTTAAAATATCTCTGCTCTCGTGTGCCCTACTTCTTAAGCTTAAGCTCCTTCAAACTGGAGTTCTAAAATTAACTCTAATGGGATTTTGGAATGGGAACGGGAGAACGGGACTCTGTTCCCGAATGAATGAGCGATGAGGAGACTGTGGATGTCATTAGCGAGACGCCTCATTAATTAGCCTGTCATCGTTAATTAATTTATTCAAATGAGCTAGATGAGTGACATAGTGAGTTATTAAATAAAGCTATGGGGAGGAGGAGTCTGGGGAGAGAAGTCTGGGGTTGTCTTTGGGGTAAGAGTAGAGCACAAACTGCTTCCCCATGATGAGATGCGCGGTGAGGTGGCAATGGATGAGCCAAACACCCGGGTTGTTTGTCACAAACCGAACGGCCACCCAGCCACACCCACTCGAGGGCGGGAGTCCTTCCAGGAGCAAACTGTGTCGCATGAGGGAATGGTCTTCCATCAGGAGATCGGAGTCTACAAGCTGTTCGTCTGATTCTTCAGAAGAGCTCGAAGAGCTGTGGTATCCCTTCTTGCGGCTGTGGCGGCGACGACTTGATTTCTTCTTGGAGCGGGTGGATTTGTACTCGGAGGATTCGGAAGAAGATGACGCGACTCTGGGAGATCTCCGGGTTCTGTTGACGGAGTCTGGGGAGGAGGAGGAGTTGAGGATTGGAGGCGTGGCTTCGATTATCGTTGGGTTATCGTTGGAGACCGGGATTGAAGTGTCGTTGGAGGCGGGGATGGACGTGTCGTTGGAGGCGGGGATGGACGTGTCGTTGGAGGCGGGGATTGATGTGTCGTTGGAGGTGGGGGTTGACGTGTCGTTGGAGGCGGGGATTGATGTGTCGCTGGAGGCGGGGATTGACGTTACGTTGGAAGCGGGGATTGATGTGTCGTTGGAGGCGGGGATTAACGTTACGTTGGAGGTGGGCGTGGCTTCTATCGTGGAGGAAAGAACGGAGGGGCAAAGCGTGACGACGTCTCGAAGAACAGCTCGTCTTCTCCCTCGTCGTCCAGCGAGTTTCCGGGTTATTTTGGGGCCGTCAATTGTTGCGTTGTATTCTCCAGGGCCGTGGCCTACGACATAGAAGGAGTGACCTAAAGAAAGTGGGCGTGGCTTAAAGACGTCTTAAGACGGATGGTTAGAATTAAGCTGAGTATTAACGAACCGTGGACGTGCCAGGGATGCTGCTCACAAACGCCTTCACTGTTGGCCACATTCTGGAAGACCAGTTGGATGACTTTGTTTGTGTGTGACTGGAAGACCTGAGGTTCCTTGGTGATGTTGACGCCCTCGTTCCTCACCTGGAACAGCAGCGGCGTCTTCGGACTCGTCCACACTTCCCCGTTCACCGCAAACCGCGTTCCTCCGTCCGGCAGCGTCACTTCGCCCGACCTCACGACGATTTCCCTGTCGACATTCTTTGGAAATGAGTAAACGGAGGGCTGCTGGATTTTCTTGTTGGGACGGAGTCCCACCGACCACTCCCACATTTCAGCGTCCAGTCCCTGGGCCTCCGTTTGTCCTTCGTTGAGTTCCATCCGGATGGCGGAGGTCTCTCCTGCCTTGTCGTAGTGGATTAGAGCGCGTCCGTTTTTCGGTCCGGGACCGGGTATCATTTCACTCCGAATCCAATAGTTATCGGGCTCCTGGCCCATCTTCACGAGGACGCTGTAGCGTTGGCCTGAGTTGACTTCCAGGCGATCCACTTCCACAGGCTTTACTATTATTCCGTCTACCTCAATTATCGTCATCTTGTGCTCTAAACACAAACACACACATTACTACACTGTCGAATTTCGACAAGCCTCGACAAACCTCTACTTACTGTCAATGGCGAACGAGAGGATAGAGTCAGTTCCAAATCCGATGATTCTGAATCGATACGTCTTTCCAGGTTGGACTGTGAGTGAGTCATAGCCGGAATTGAGTCCGTTTGTTCCTTGCGGCCAACTTCCGAAGGAGCGTCCATTGATGAGGAGTGAGTCTGCGGGTGGGAGGTCCTCGAAGGGAACTCCCTTCAGCCCCGCCTCCAACTCCCTCGTGTCATTGTGCCACAGCTGCGACAGACTGAACACGTAGTCAAAGTCATACGTGTAGCGTCTGTGCTTAGCGAGGAGCGACGAATCGTCGACGATGAGCGGTCCGAAAGCCCAGACGGAGTCGAGTCCCGTGTGAAGGTGGTAAATAAACGTGCCTGACTGCGACCCAATGGGCACGACGTATTGGAACGTTTCTCCCGGGAGAATTTTATCCTGCGTGACGTGTGGAACTCCGTCTGCTTCGGGAGCCCCGAAATTGCGGAGTCCGTGGAAGTGGAGGGAGATTCCGTGGGAGAGAGCGTTGGTCACTCGGAGAACGAGGGTGTCGTAGGGACGGACGCGGATTGGGGGACCAGGGAAGACTCCGTTGGTGAGGATGGCGGTGTCCTGGATGAAGTTGTCGGGGGCGAAATTACCGTATGAGTATGTCAGGGCGAAGGTCACAGGGGGGCGAGTGGAGGAAGACGAGTAGGAGGAGGAGAAGGTGCGGTACTCTTTCTTTGGAGGTGGAGGGGAGAGTGCGAGTTGGGGGAATAAGCCGTTGATAACTTGGGCGGAGGTTTTTGTGGTTGTGGGGGGGAGGAGGGAGGAGGGGGCGAGGAGGATGAGGAGGAGGAGGCGGAGAGGAGGAGAGAACGTCATGGAGCGAAGAGAGTGCGAAGGAAAGTCTGAGGGAATAATGGAGAATTACTTTTGGAGGAACAATGCGAAATGAATGAGGGGATTGTTGTTGTTGTTGGTGAATTGGGTGACAACAATGCCCATTGTTCCAAGTTAGTTCCAAGTTCAATGGAAGTTCCCATTCAATTCGATTCCATTGGAGTTCGGGAAGACGCAGAAGAAGGACTGCGAGGACTCAGGCTTATTTTTTAAACACAAGTAACAGTTTATTATCACAATCTTTATCAGAAGAAGACCTCCTCAACATCTCCAGGCAGTATAATAACATTTATTATTTGTTTGTCTTATCTAATTATAATTAAAGCTAATTAAATATCAATTAAATTATTATTGATTTGATAAGCTGGAAGCTGCGGACAAGGTGAAAAACATGAGAGCTGTGTCTAACCAGTAGTCTAGTGTCTACAAAATTACAGTCTACTCTTCAGATAACATCTTAATCTTAATCTTAAGTAGCGTCTTAAGCAAGAGTCATTTTTTCTACTAATGTCGAAACTTGAAACAGCGCGTATAATAGGAATTTATTCTTTGGTTTATAGTAGTAATTGTAGGGGGCAAGAAGAATTAATTAATTGGGGTGTGGTTAATTAATTAATGAATTGGAGGTGGGCTTAATTAATTAATTAATTGGAGTAGACGACATGTGGGATTCCATGTTGCGAAATGACTTGTTCCCTCTGAGGAAGTTGCGACCTCCGCGTGTCTCTCGCGGCACTCGGTTTGATTCCGTTCTTGTGGAGGAAGTTCCTGAGGGCCTCTTTGTACTCTGTGGGGTGTGCCTTCATGTGTCCCACGTGACTCGTGTTGGGCCACGTCTTCTGATCACTGGAGATCCCCAACTTCGCCCACTCCTTCTGCACTCCCTCAATGACATCCATCGTGGAGATCTGGTCGACTTGCGAGGCGAGGAAGAGTGCGGGTGCCTTCAGAGGTTTGTAGTAGAAAGACTCGTGTGCGTCGAAGTAATACTTCGTGGCGAAGTTGTAGAAGGTCTCCATGTGGAAGTCGATGTAGTTTTGGAGGCCTCGTTGGAGGAGTGGGGAGTTCATGAAGACGCTTTTGCTCACTCCGATGGAGACTCCGTTGACGTCGACGACAGAGTCCCAGATTTGGGCTTTGAGGGTCGTCAGGAGGTGTCGACAAGCTTGGGGGTTGTCTTCCATGTGTTTAAGCATGCGGGCGAAGACGTAGCCGCCCACGGAGAAGCCGTGGATGAGTTTGGAGTCGTGGTCGGAGGTGATGAGGGTGGGGAGGACTTCGTTGCGGATGATGGGCTCCACGGTGGCGGGGAGGAGGAGTTGGGCGGGAGTTATTCGGACGGTGAGGACGTCGAAACCCGCGTCCAAGTAGAATTGGGCGTACTTTTTGACAGCGTTGGGCTTGGCCATGAGCCAGGTGAGGAGGACGGTGAGGGGACGACCTTCGGAGGAGTAGGTCGAAAGGTCAGGGCGAGAGCGGAGGGATTTGATGGAGTCTGAGTTGGAGACGAGGGTGACGGCGGGGCTGAGGGATTTTGTGGAGAGGAATTTGGAGGAGATGGAGGAGGTGGGGGGGAGGAGGGGACGAAGGAGAGATTTGGAGCTCCGTACCACGACCATTGTTAAGAGGTTGCGAGACATCTTGCTTCTTCGATAGTTCTACGGGAGATAAGAGATAAGAATTCGGATTAGAATTGGAATAGTTTGGGGAAATTCGGATTAGAATTCGGATTGACGAAAGATGAGGTTTCTAAGAGACATTATAGCGA
>JAQGAD010000243.1:0-52342 GCA_034696625.1 Isotomurus palustris | reverse complement strand
GGACAGGGCCAGCAGCTGAACACGCAGTTTGTAATATAGACGAAATTGTCAATGGAGACTGCTGCTAGTAGCATTAGTGCTAGAACAAGTAGGCTAAGTGCAGAGGGACAAGGGGCACGTGTTATACGTGGCCCTGATTGGAAATGGGGGAAACAGGTAATAATAATAATAATAATAGGTTATCGTAGTCTCAAAAGACTATGATTTGTTCATGAATATATTTATCGTTGTAGGACGGAGGTGAGGGACATGTGGGGACCGTGCGGAACTTTGAATCTCCTGAAGAAGTTGTCGTCGTATGGGACAACGGCACTGCCGCTAATTATAGATGTGCCGTTGCGTACGATCTGAAAATACTTGACAGTGCCCCAACAGGAGTAAAACATGATGGTACTATGTGTGACACGTGCAAACAGCAACCAATTTTCGGAATCAGATGGAAGTGTGCTGAATGCACTAATTATGATCTGTGCTCAGTTTGCTACCATGCAGATAAGCATTCGTTACGTCACCGGTTCACTAGGATTACAACGCCTGGGAGTGAAAGGTACATTGACGATCAAGTTTAAAAATTTAATGTTATTGCTTAAATTCGATATGCTTACACTTCTTTGACTTCCAGAGTTCTTGTAGAGCCACGTAAGAAAAGCAAGAAAATTGCAGTTCGAGGACTCTTTCCCGGAGCACGAGTTGTTCGGGGTGTAGACTGGCAGTGGGAAGATCAAGATGGGGGTAACGGAAGAAGAGGAAAATTGACTGAAATTCAAGATTGGTCGGCCACCAGTCCTCGATCTGCTGCTTATGTTATTTGGGACACAGGGGCTAAAAACTTGTATCGTGTTGGCTTTGAAGGAATGGTATGAAATTATATTTTGGAAACATTTTTGTTCCGTCGATTGTGTGGCTAGAATTGCTAGACGAATAGAATAATGCAAAAAGTATTGTAGAAGAATGGAAGAATCTGTGTTTAGTCTTCATGTTGATATTTTCCAGGCTGACCTGAAAGTTGTTAACGATGCTAAAGGAGGTACAATATACCGGGATCATTTACCTCTTTTGGGTGGGGAAGGCCCTAGAGGGGTTCTGCGCATCCAAGTCGGAGATCAGGTGTGGAGAATACTTCAATAGTACTATATTCTTTTACACACTTATGGTTCTACATGTTGCAATCTCATTCAGGTGAATATTAATTTGGAGATCGACGTCGTCCAAAGTTTGCAACATGGACATGGTGGATGGACGGATGGTATGTTTGAGTGCTTGGGTACTACTGGGAAAGTTATTGGTGTTGATGAAGATAAGGACATAGTTGTTTCATATCCATCTGGAAATAGGTATTTGAAAATAAAAAGTTGAGCACCACAAATTTCATTAACACAAGAATATATCGGTTTACTCGTACGCTGTTATATTTCTAGATGGACGTTTAATCCAGCTGTATTAACGAGAGTGGCTACGACGAGTACTTCAAGTACTCCTCAAGCCATTGGAGAACAGGCAGGACTATCCGATTCTTCCAATGAGTTACGAGAATCGGCATCAGGGTTAGTGTTTTGTGTTGGTGATCTAGTTCAGATTTGTTCGGATTTAGATCGAATGAAGGTGTTACAACGAGGCCATGGAGAGTGGGCAGATGCTATGCTTCCAGTAAGTCGGTTTACATATTATATTGTAGTCAAGCAAATGATGATTAGTTTTATCTTTTACGGTGACTTGCTTCGGCAAAATTTTGGAAGATTTGAAACATTAAGTCCAAAGCTATGACTGACATGTTAAAAGTACATTTCTTCCTACAGAAAAAGTCGGTTTTCTGAGTGGCATAGAATATTTTAGTACTCTAAAGTTTTCGATTTTATGGCACCTCGTTCCCCAACTTACAGCTTTTATTACTACTGCATACATCTAAAAGTCAATGAATTATAAATAAATGTAGTTTTCGTCTCTCTAGACTTTGGGGAAAATTGGAAGAGTTCAGCAGGTTTACCACGATAATGATTTGAAAGTCGAAGTATGTGGAACTTGCTGGACTTACAATCCATCTGCAGTTACTAAAGTTGCCTCCTCAGATGGATCACTGCCAGGGTCCTCAAGTGGAGGTATTTATTCTTAGATATGAATCAATATTGTATATTGATTCTTCCTGCACTGATAAATAATGTATACTTCGTAGAGAGACTGAGTGCTTTACTGAAAAAGTTATTTGAAAATCACGTCACGGGGGATGTTAATGAAGAGTTCGTCAAAGCTGCCGCAAATGGGGACAGCCAAAAATGTGAAGAGGTATGTGCGGAGTGAATTCATATTAGGTAGTAGTTTTTATGAATGTGCTTTTATGTAGTTATTGAAGAGAGGAGATTGTGAAGTGAACTGTACCTACTCTGGACACACTGCTGTACAAGCAGCGAGTCAAAACGGCCACATTGATGTCATACGAATATTATTATCACACGGTGCTGATCCTGAAATTGAGGATAAAGATGGCGATAGAGCGGTTCATCACGCTGCGTTTGGCGATGAACCTTTGGTCATAGAAATGCTTGCACAAGCAGGATCGGATATGAATGCTCGTAATAAGCGACGACAGACAGCGCTTCATATCGGAGTTAACAAGGGTCATCTTGGAGTTGTAAGAGCTCTTTTGAGGCTGAGTTGTCATCCGTCTTTACAGGTTCGAGGATTATAATTCGGAGTTGAAATCCTTTATTTTGAGCTTTGTTAACTTTATTTCATTCAAATACTTAAAGGACTTAGATGGAGACACGCCACTTCACGATGCAGTATCTAAGAAGAGAGATGATATGTTGAGTTTATTGTTGGACTATAATGCAGATGTTACCCTCACCAATAACAATGGTTTCAATGCATTACATCACGCAGCATTGCGTGGAAATCCAAGGTAAGCATGGTTTCTTTGTTTCGAATTCGTAACGACACATCCGCTATTAGACGTTCTAGAATTTACTACTGTAAATAATATCATACTATCGCTATATTCATATTCGCTATCATATACTGCAAAAATGGACCTAGCAGATAATCTATAGAATTTAAATACTACTTTTGTGTTGCAGTCTACGCGTTCATGTAACTGTTCATGCTTTTCAGAGAGGTTCTTTAGTTAGATATTTTGTTATTTGTTAAATTAAGTCTTGCCAGAACTTCTGTACTTCTAAACTAAAATCTATTCGAATAACAATTCCTTGCAAAGTTGAATGATCCTGTAGCTATCTGTCTTACTCCTGGATACCATTTACAATGGAGCTAGGGCGTGTCCCTGAAATTGGGATTGCGTTATGGTGCTCATTATTCGAGGAGCTGAATGAGGTTGGAAGTAGGAAGAAAACTAGTTTATGTGAAAGCCTGTATCTCAAGCAGTTGGAGAGTTTCAGCGGAATGAGTTACTAGAAATGTGTAGAGATTTCATTAGCTCAGATGAGTTTCCGTGAAACCCCTTTTTCCAAACTCTGCACTGGTCTGTTGGTGTAGTTCCCTACTCTACTTGACTTCCTTCGCCTATGGTTAATATCGTCTGGTATTCTGTTGAAAGAAACAAGAATCAGAAGCCGAGTTTCTCATGCAGCCGAATTTCCTCATATTTTTCATTCGAGAACACAGGATAAGACACTTCAAATGGGGAAAGCTTAGAACAAGTACAAGAGTATAGCTTTCTCCTAAATTCTTCTGAATCTGAATTATATTAAGAACAAAACCAGGACCATTTTTTGTACCAGACACAGTATCCATCCACTTTTATTATTATCGTTAACATGATCCGACTTTTGAGAAGTTGCAGAACGAAGGCTAATCTAAAGGGTTAACTTCATTTATACACTAACTTCAAGATACAGTTCATACTTTTGTTTGCGGCTTTGATGATGAGCTTGTGCGTCAGCTTACAAAATCCTAACTCATGTTATTTAATATAGTTTTTTGTGGGTAGTTTTTTATCTCCGTATACTGTCAACTGTGCATTGAGTCAATATTTCAATATCACTGACTTACTCAACTTAAATTGTGTCTGTGTAAAATAAGGCTGTTACAATAAGCTTTGTGAATTACCGAGACAGTTGGTGGTAAGGAGCAAAGAACTAGACACTCAATGAGCTTAGCAGAATAGAAATTCCATGTAATCAAATCGATGTCATCATGAAGAAATCTGGATCCGGTTGAGTCAAATCGATATGAAAGCGGAGAAAAGTACTCCATACTAGGCAATTATACTTAGGACTGGCTTTCCGAATTCCTGTCATGCCTCTTGCTGTCTACATCGCACGCCGTGTGGCTTTCTTCGATTTTAGTCCGTAACCCGTACTGCCATTTCCGGTGAAAGTAGTTAGCCAGCGAACCGAGGCATGTAAATTAGCTACGTACGACAACGAGTTTCAGTAGTAAAGGTTGTCGAATGTGAATTCGTGCACGTGCTTTTCATTGCCTGCCACTCCAACAAGCGAGTATGACTGTTGTGACAGCCAAGCAGAAAAACAATTAATCTTCTCTGTGCACGCGTTGCTGAAAGATAGTAATAATAGTAATGTAATTAACCATTCTCCTTACACAGTACGTGTATACACAATGAATGGTATAATTGGAAAACAAGCATTTACATCAAAAAAGAATATACATTCGAGAAGATTTGTTTCCTTTCAATTCTAATTCCTTGCAAATCACGTAAGGCTGTTTTTCAAGCTCCATGAGTAGAAAAGAAACTAGTAGAAAGTATAGAGCTTGAAACGATGAAAACAGAAAATGTCAAAGAGCTGATAGAATAGGAAATACTCTGTGAAAATAAAATGTCGTCATCTAAAGGGAAAAAGCATAAGGGCTACACAAAATTATAATCATTAACGAGTCTAAAGGCTGATTGATATATATGCAATTAATCTTACCAAATTGTCTTACCTTACCTTTAAGTTTAAGCTTGTGCATTCAGAAATAGAGTGAACTAGTGATTCCTACGAAAACTCAAATAGGATTGTAGGATCTAGCTAGTGCACAGTACTGCACAGTGTGTGAAAACTATTACCCGATGCCTTTGGTCAGCTGAATGAGTCTTTTGTCTTTCGTTTTCCCGTTACAAGATATTTTGAGGTGCATAATGTGATAATTGCTTCTCGTCCTTGTATTGAGATCGCTTTGTTGGTTGTCGTGTTATGAGATTTTTATTTGCATGCCTGTAGTGTAAAAGTACAAAGGACTTGAGAGGAGAAGTTTTTTTTTGTGATTTTGGTTTTCAGGATGAGAAACCGAGCATACAATCTTTATTCAAATTTTAAGACATATTACAATCATCCTTTCACGATCTCGAAATTTATCTACGAATCGCATGCAGGAAAAACTTGACAAGGTGTATTTAGGCACGCTGTTGATAAAGTAAATCAGTAGTTTATTCAGTAGCAATACCTGTGATGGACAATAGTTGGTGAGCTAGCTGTCCTCGTCTGATATGTTGCCGGAAAGCTGTGATATTAATGCCAACTACAGCTGGTTGAAGGGGACCAAATAATTTTAAAACGAAATTTGGCCCAGCGTCAGCCAGCTAAAGCTGAAGGCATTTGCTCGTGAAGGTAAAGGTTACATTGCAGAAATCACAAAGACTTGTAAAATGAGATTTCAATTTCAAGATGTAACTTCAACTTGTCAGCTGGTTCAATTCACGTTGCTTCTCATGGGTTTTTGGTTTCTGAAAATTGACAAATAAGAAGTTAAGGCCAATTGAACAAGATACTATCTTCTGCTCAGCAATTATATATTTCTAAAAGACTGATTTGAACTGGTGGAATGGGTAGCATACATCTTAAATTTTTACTACATCCCAGCCGTGTACGTAACGTTTAGGTGATCAAACTGTATTTCCGTGAACAGTCTTAAAACTCTTTAGAAAACTTCGTAACTTTACGCTTAGTTAGTAAGTTTTCAGGTTATATACATGCGTAACATAAAGCATAACATAAGTTTGCATCATTGAAGTGAATACATAAGATGAGGGATACGAATGTGCACATTTGCACATTGCACATATATATCCTATATACGATTTTCACAACCATTTGAGGCTTGATATACTATTACATTTGCGGCGAGATGAGGCGCATTATTGTACAAAGGCAAATGAATCAAGGATTTCAAAGAGACCATCTTTGAAATTAAAGATACTCCTGTACTATTAGAATAACAAGCACTGGTGGTGGGCTTCATATCATAACTAAACGCTGAGTTTGAAATTACTCTTTGGGTTCTCTTCGTATTCTTTTCTCCGCAGGACCTCGATTTTCCGGGCTGAACTTCTCTGTGTATTGATTTTTAGTACCAAATGCCACCATCTCAGCCAATAGCTCTGACTCTTTTCTGTATCTAAGAAGACGACAAACAGTCTTTCACTCTGTCTACTCCACTGACCTGTGTGTGAGTTTCAACAACTAACATCATTCCTTTCTACTACCGAAATCTGCAGTATATCTCCAGCTTTCTTTCTCGCATATAATATAAGCAATTGAATTTCGCACTTTGTGTGGCTGTAGGACGTAGGATTAATTTATAGCTATGACTGACTTTTCTAATAATAATTTTATAGAACTGAGGCCAATTAAGTAATTAATTGAAAACATTAACCTGACTTTATAAAGAGAATGCATTATACTCTAAAAAAACTTTTCTGCAACCTTCTGATTCATAAGGTAGTTTAAAGTAAATGTTTGAAGCGTTAACTCATACGTTCTAGTGGTGAGTAGTGTTTCAAGTTTAGAAAACTATAATATGAAAATGATTCACAATAATGCTTGTGTTCGTGTGCGGTTGTAAACACCAGAATAGAACTACATCTTTTTTATAATTGATCAGAACATCGAAGCTGTTAGAAGTAAACTGTTGGATATTTCACCTGGAGTTGAAGCAGAAAAGTCTTGGAAGTTTAATCCGGTTGTTTCTATACCATATCGCAATAGTTTCACTAGAATCAGTAACAAAAATCTTCATTCAGATTCAATTTTTAAGATATTCCGGTATAACTAGTAGTCTACTAGCTAGTTAGCTGAGCTTATAAGTACAGGGCAATGCGCTAATAATATAAGCTATTATCTGAAATTCTCAGTCTATGATTCATACTATAAAAGATACATAAAAGTGAATAAAAGATTCCAATATACTACCACTGAGAAATGTGTTCAAATTACAAAAGACGTGATCGTGGAGGGTGTACTCAGAATGTCAGTTCACTTTTCCTGACACTGACTTGAAGTAGTTCTTCTGTCATTACAGTTTTAACATGGAACGTCACATCAAGCTATACATCACTTCAATATTCCACCAGAGTTTCGTTTATCTATTTCCTATTCGTACGTGGAATTACGTGCCAGTGTTTCTTAACTTGCTGCTTGAACCACGAAAGTGAAATGCTGCTGAAATCAGTGGATTTGACAGGATAGTATACCTCACTTGACTCTTGACTTTCTCTTATGTTATTTTCATTTCGGTTAATGGTTAAAGGAGTTTGTATTCTTTATGTACCCTGTCTTAACTTTATATGATGATCCTATACTTGTTTTAATTGTTGAACATAGTATTAAGATTTTTAATGGATAATATATAATGGGGAGTGTGGATTGGCATTGATTGAAATTATACAGTACGCAATCCGTTGAATTTCATGGTTGAGTTGAGGCTTTATCGAGATCAGTGGGGTTCACAAAGTGAAGCTAAATAATCTGCTACAATCACGAATATTTAAAAAATATATAAATTAAGAGAATAGTATTGCATACATTGCCAATCTATAAGATATGTATGTCGTATGATCTCAAATGCAGATGCTTGCGTGACGGCTTATTGTTCATGAATTCAATTAGGCTGGACACGAGGAAAGAACTTCGTAAGAACTTAATTTATTTGGATAAATTGTGGTTGGAAAACAAAGTTTGAATGGTTACTTCGAATAGCACAGGTAATACTTACGTAAAAGAGAAAGTTTTAGTGAAAACCGGCTGTAGAAAAATATTTGGGTTACATTTAACTCTTACTTAGGAGTTACTCACACTTTCTCCATACTACTTTTG
The DNA here is from genome assembly GCA_034696625.1 of Isotomurus palustris. Classification (NCBI taxonomy): domain Eukaryota; kingdom Metazoa; phylum Arthropoda; class Collembola; order Entomobryomorpha; family Isotomidae; genus Isotomurus; species Isotomurus palustris. Next base: position 44,294 of record JAQGAD010000243.1, on the reverse strand, counting down.
CAAAGACCATTACTTCTTAGATTTGGGTGCTTGATACTCTCTGTAGCAATGTTGGGATGTAGGTATCTTAGAAAGTGATGGTATCGTACACGACTCCGGGAGTAGAAAGCATCTAGTCGTTTGATCGAACTTTCTACTTAGGAAGCCTGGAACCCGTTCGCCTTAACGGCACTACAGTGAACTGTTAGACAGAAGAAATTGCTGTTTCGATCTAAATTCTGCCTTGATGTGCGAAATGCACAAGAGAAAGTTCTATGAAGTTATTGCACTTTTACCAATTTAATGAAAAGAGAAAGTCCACAAGGGGGAAGTGTTCTATAAGTGTGAGTTGTAGCAAAGTGGACAGTGCCAGAGATATCAGATCGTATTTAATCCAACCAGTGAATTCTGCACTTAGTTCAAGAAGTTAAAAATATTAAATTTATAATTCTCTTAAAACGTTACCTTCTTTGAAGTAGATGCAATGGTAGTTTAAATTATGAGTACTGTGTACACGGGTTGCATTAGGCTCGACACTGCACATGTACACTAATTAAATAAATTCTTTAATGATGAAGTATGTTGAGCGACGAAGCATGTCACAGCTGAAGATGCGTTGAGCAAAAAAAAGGCTAGAAAAAACGACCTTTAACCGAGCAGAATAGAACAATAAGAAGTATTTCTGAATTCAGGTGAAAACATACGGGGACAAGTTATTTTTAGTGTGTGTAGAGCTCTACAATTACTGTGACTCTGTTTGAAGGAAAGGGAAAAGTTTGAGGCAGTTTTTGCTGCAGTGACTCGGGTGAAATCGGGTTCTTAGAGTTTTCATGTCTTTCACAGGACAGGGTTTACTTTCTTGTTGTACGAACCGGAGTAAGGATTGGCGCATGTCGGAGATCTCAGTAAAAATGTTGGTGGTTCGTTTTCGCACTTCTGGTCCGATTGTAATACTTTTGTTGAGGTCTGTTTCATGAGAATAGAAGTTAATGCAGAATGATGATCTTAGGACCAAACTTTAATTAGTTTTAAGACGTCTCCAGAACTTCATAAATAAACAAAACCCACATTTAAGCCAGTTTGTGGTTACATTCTATACGAATTTGGTTAGTTTTTAAGTTGAATTCTAAGCTTTAGTGAACTAAAATCAGTGAAAGCTTATCATTGGACATAACTGAAGTACTGATAACACAAATCTATGACATAGGATGCAATAAATGTGATGAATGAGGTTATGTTCAGGGACACAGTATGAAAATTGAGACCTATTTGAGGTGTGGTTAGAATCCGAATTCAGAATCTGTAACTCACTAGCTGTATCTTTGTTACAGATCGATACGATCGCACAAAGTGTTTTGCGCGATAGAACAGCAAGTGTAACGAGGAGGAATATGAGGATGTTAACGAGCGTAGCTTTGAGGGAATGTGATTATGCAATGGACATTAGTTATGTACCATTTTATTCTCTTAGCATCTATAAAGCGTACAACAGTAGAGAATGGAGTGAATGTAAAGGAAGTTTTGTGTAGGACGAGAGAAGCAACGCGTGCATGTAGTTTCTGGCTGAAGAGAAGAGGCAATCATGTAAGTCAGAGTCAGGTTGCCTGCTTCTATACTTCTATCTGTATACTTTACTTTTACTGGACTCGACTAGCCATCAGATAAGAATAAAAAGTAGCAGTAGTAAGTAGACATGGTTCAAGAAAAATGAAATATTACGCGCTTCGTTGCTTCATACCATTCGTTTTACGACGGAACCGAGCTGGATATACATAGCAGTGTGAACCCAAGTGTCATGAAATAGTTCCTAAACTAAACTAATAGCTTTGAGGTCAGCTATGATAGCTGTAATGCGTCGAAAATATCATATGAAACATAGTGTTTTCGTCCATCGTCTGTCTGATCTTAGTTGCAAGTTGGGTACAGGAAATACGAAGGAAAAATTCTTTGCAGCATTCAATTATCTTCCACTGACTGACTGATAAATCCGAGAAAGGTTGGGAGGGGGTCTCCTTAAAGCTTTTCGTGTCTCTAGGTCTAGGATACACACATTCACGATACTGCAACACATAGTGAAAGTTGAAGCGCACGGCTTTCCCCAGAATGTAGCATAAACTGGAACGTGCAATTCATCGAATGAAAATTGCTGTCGTTATTAGCTCTCGTTTGATTAGATTTGCTCTTTCCTTCCCACAGCCCCGATGTATGTAGTCGAGCATCGTTAGCTCAACTTCATAAATGGCACTACGACTGTTTGGACTCTGTTTCAAGACCATTCGACCAAAACCTACTCCATTGAAAATCATACCTCAGCATTATTCGTCCCATATGGTGTTATTTTAATTTAGTATGCGCTCATTCATTATTCATGTGATCCTCAGATAACGAATGTCTGACTGAACCTAACTATACACTCTATCAAGCTTTGTCATCCGCGTTACTGTCAAATGTGTGACCAATGCGCTTGTTGAAATTCCGATGTTACCAACTATGCAAGAGATCTGTCTCCAAACTCCTCTCTGTCATTAAATGTCGCGATTAAAGAGTCTAATTTATTAGAAAATGTAGTGGAACTCTATTCACCATATTTTCTAGTTCACAACGAACAATGAAATAGCGAAGTAGATATTCGATCGGCTGTGATTAGTGTATGATTAGTTGATTCGTAAGTTTAGTCAAATGTTATTACGAATACTTTGTTGTTACAGATCGGAGTCTTTTCAGGCACAGTTAAATATCTTTATTTGTAGCTATCACACAGAAATTAATATTGGTGAATTTACAAGATTGTACAAATAGAATTTGAGCCGAAAAAGGCAAGGAGCGGACTCCATAAGCATTACGTACGTTAATTCTCTCATTGGGAGAGGCGAACTGTTCTGTGAAGAAGTTAGTTAGGTACGAAAGAGTGAAAGGAAAGAGAAAGATGCTGATGGGGTTCGGAGATATGAAATTACTTCTGGTCTTGAACGTTACCATTTCCTGATCTTCACGCTGGATAAGGAACTTCGTACATGAAGTTAAAACTAAAACGTTAGACATGACAAGATAAGGCTAACTGACAAGTGAACAGGAAATGAGATCAAATCAGTAAAAGAAATAACTGTTACAATAGAATCAGCATCTTACGATTAGTGACGGCATGAAATGAACTTAACTATGAATAGTAGATTCAGGTGTTTGTTTGGAGGTATTTCTGTGTACGAAAGATTATCCGTTATCGATGAACTGATAGAGTGAGTGCTAGTAGTACTTGCAGTACTGGAGGAGCTATAGTAGGATAAAGTGAAAGTCATTTGACAGAGTTTTAGAAGCAAAGATTGAAAGGAAAGGGAAAGAGGGTTGTTGATAGGGGCTTTGCGTAGAGAGAAAAGGGGAAGGAGTCAAGTAATAAAGTGAATGAGAGTTGAACTCATTTGTAATAACTGCTGATGGATGTGAATCCTCATTGTATCCTTTCCTTAGTGAGATCCTGAATTTGTCTTTCATTTCTTCTCTTCGACTTTCCACTTGACTAATGATCCTACTCAAAATTACAAGTTATAGTTCTCTCTCAGTTGTCATTGACGCACGTCAATCACGATGCCTACAACAGAAAGCAATCAGCTAGAAATCTCTTGTATTCCTTCACATTTCAAAACTACTCGCAATGCTTTTTTGCTTGGAAAGTAAAATTGTAAGCCCGAGTTAAATACTGACGGAATGCGTGAAGCATTGCTCATTTCCCCAGTCTGCTTAATGTGTAAAAAGTTTGAACTCAGCTTTACAATTCTAACTTTTTGTGATTAAACAGGCCTTAAGACAGGAGGCTGTACCTTTGATTAACTACTATATAGTAGTTAAACTGGAATGTAATATTATAATGTATTGGGGCCCTAGAACTGGCAAATTGTGGTGCAGCTCGAAGGAGAAAGCAGCTAGTTGAAGCACGAATGGAAATTGCAGCAAAATAGAATATGGAATGACACAGTTCAGTCACTCGTTACTAAATAGGATAAACCGAACTTTGGATGAGAGTCTATTCACCATGAAATTCGGGGAATCTGCTATCATATCTACCTTGAAATTAGAAAGATCCGCCCGTATAATAAGTATGAGGTGCATGCAAAGCTGGATGGGTAAGAAATGATTTAGCTAGATTGAAGACGCGGAGGAAAGATTACGCTCGAAGTTGAGATTAGGATAGGGACCCGAGGAAACTGAACATTTTAAAGACTCTCTAGCTTGGAGAGTGCAGCAGTAGGAAAGTTGTCTGGGAAAGTCTCGCCAGTCTCAGAATTAAGAATGAAAGCATGATGTTGCTAGTCATACAGTGGCTGGAAATGATAGTTTGGGAGTGGTAGAGATTTTATATATAACTGTACCTGTGTCGTTAGTATATCAGCTGAACTTGTTAAGAAACCGCACGAGAAGTTCACATCCTGCAAATAACATCAGTGAGCTTTCCCTTCTTTCTTTTACAAAAGTAATGCCGTTTTAAAACCTCTAACAGCCTTGTAAATATGTAATAAGGCTATTCTGTTTTTGTATCATGGTCTAAAGACGCATATAAGCTGAATGAAGACTGGTACTTGTAGACGCTACTGACTCAAGACGTTGACTGTACCGTTCCAAGGCACAAGGTGCTTGTAAAGTTTGCTTATATGTTCATTTCGAATTCGAACCCTATGTTTGTGACTCCTATATATATATATGCATGCAAGAAGTCTTATTCCTATAGATGAGCCAAAAATTGCGAAGCAATGTATAGGCGACAGGAGACAGAGGGAAAGCGTGTTGTTACGCTGTTGACGACTGTATGGTTTTTAGGTACCGCAGTTTCTGAGTACACGTTGTACTAAAGTGAAGAATGTAGATTGAGACTTTTGTTGTGATGTGAAATATTGGAACTGACATAGATCCAAGAGTGGAATTGGATAAGTTTCACAAGCTTCGCTTCTGAATTGCCTTTTACCTTCCTCTTTAAGCTTGTACATGGAGTGGGGGTCGTGAGGGATCCATCCGTATTTAGTTGGGATGAAGTGTGTAGAAATACAATGAAATCGAAGGTGAGGGAGGGTGGGAAATAACTGTGAACTGATAGGTTGGTTTTGTTGATAATAGAAGTTCTTCTGGTGTTCTTTAAGTCGATAGAAAAACAGTGTACCCTGAACGGCTGAAAATCTCCTAACGTCACTAACATGGTTAAACGGTTAAAGTTTAGAAGTTAGAAGCAGTCCAGAAGACACAGTGCATGCGACTCTCCAGCAGTATATCCAACCTTCCAACCTATGGCTGAAATGTGCTTGAGCTTACCTAAGTCCATCTCTTTCTCTATACTTTATTCGCAGTGGATCATTGAACTGAGATTGGAAATGCCAAGCATGCTACGGACGAGACATTTATCTTTCTTGTTATGGGCATGCCGTTGCAAAAATCTGTCGAGTTTCAGTTCTTCGCCTGTGTAGTCGAATACGGTCTCTTATTCAACTCCCTCAAAATATGAGAGACGCAATGTGCAATGATACTCTTCTGTTTTATGAAGGAAAATATTTCCCTTTATGTGCATCTCATGCGAGGCTGGCAAACTGAAGTAACAGTAGAATGTGAATACGCTGTAAAAAATCGTGTATAGAAGATGAATCTTACAGTATCTCATGGATATGAACTAGCTTTGCCGATGTGAAATATGGAAACTTCTGATGTGGATTTGACAGAGGCTTTCTCCAATCATCTTTTCCTAGCTGTAACTCTTCACCTGGGAAAGCGTTATTGGGAATTGAGAGTGGAGTCTGAGTGTAAAGGGAAGGTAGCATTCTTGATTGGTGCAGACACCATTACGTCGGTTCAGATCAGATTAATCCTCTTGCTTTTTATCCTTAGCCTGTATACAAGCTAGAACTTTCACTTGCAGAGAGTAGAGTTCACTTTAAACCTTCCAACACATCAAAAATATTTCATTTAGAGGGTCCAAGTCATCCAAGGTGCAATTAATATTTAAGATTCGGATACAGTGAAAGCTTTGTATGTTTATGATGGTTACACTTTATAATACCGGAAGATGCATGACTTCGTCCGGAAGCTGAGTGATGGAAAAGTCTGGTTGTAGAGTCATATGCCAAAAACCAACCAATTGTAAATGAAATGCTGAACGATTCGCTTTGAGTTGATTCGTATGACAAAAGTTATTCCAGATTTTGAGTAAATGACCACAAATAAGAATTTCATCTTACTTCAGACATATTATACTTAGTTCGCTCACAAACATCGTTTCAGGTTTCTTATTTCAGTATGCAGTGAGTACAAAAGTATTTTTCTCATATTTTGTTTTTGTCAATCATCTGGATATCGGTAGGGAGTATATAAGTAGTCATTTCAAACAGTTTTCCACGTTAACTGTAAATGGAAGCTGCGCCTAGTTGGAACGCATCCATTAAAACGATCGCAGTTTAAATTTAAGATTTATTTTGCAACTCAATGTCAGTGTGTGTTAGTAGATTGGAGGACCAGGTTCACTGTTGGTTCAGTTGGATGATAGAAACGAAGTGAGTTTCCGTTGTCCTGTGCCACATCCTTCTGAAGACATTTATTTCAGATATCGTAGGGTGAAAGTTCATAAGCCGTTAGTATGCAGTGAGTGTTTCCCCGGGAGAGAATCCTATATAGCTGTACAAAAAGAGAAAGCGAGCTCTGCGTTCTTTCCTTTTTTATCATCCCAACACAGCTCAATCTATAGAAATAGCTATTGTATATAGTATGAAGGAATATTTTTTGCCGATAATCGGAAACATTAGGACACCCTTTTCTCAACGATTTCATAAAACCTGACACCAATGCAATGCCATAGGATCATCCTGTCATGAACACTCATTATTTGTCGATGTGATGAAATTTAGCTATACTATTCAGAAACTGAAATCTCTTGACTATAAACAGAAATAGAAGTAATATATCTCCGACATGCACAAACTTGATACATTGTGGACTTCCTCGGAAGGATTGTTGAAGTTTTTATTCTGGCAGGAGTGATCAGAAGCTTGGAGGCAAAAATATTGCTTACGATCAGTTGAAATAGGGGATCGACTACTTTGTAGTCTTCAAGAATAATGAGAAAGTGAGGTACACACACAATCGTGGTTGGTTTATGCTGGCAGTGAAATCTCTTCAGTCATTGATCTGTTTCTTCTTGTGAATGTTATGTAATGCTTCTGTCCGGATCGTACAGTAGAAAGACTTGTCGGTACCGCACATGAGATATGAAATCCACGGTAGTTGATCACTATGTTTGTCTCTGCAGGCTATTCCATCTCCATACTAGTACTTGTGTACATGTAATGCATAATTTACGAATATCCTTAGCCAGTGGAATATGGAATCCTGTATGAAACAAAGAAAGTGAACGAAGTGGTGAGTTACGCGAAAGACTTAGCGTTCGAATTTCGTATTTTTATTTATTAGTTTGAGGATTCAATTCACATGCAAGAGTAGCGGAGTGTTAATAGAACAACATACAAGCATATAAATGTCCCTTAATTTTTTTAACTTTGACAAAAATGAGTTATGAGAATAAGACTAGAAGTTTTATTCGGGTTGAGTACTTCTTATATCATGTTCAACAGCAACTGTGTAATGTTTTTAATGAGGAGCTTACTAAAAGCACAAAATAAGAGTGATGAAATCCATCATGTTCATGGGAAGTGATGTTTGGTCTCACCAGGGTCGTATTTTTATAAATAATAGAGAACAAACGGGACAAATGAATACTCAGAAATTCGTAAATCAAAGGTGTGAAAGGAACAGACTATTCACATAATATTGCGAGTCATAAATTGTGAGTGTTGAAGTAATTCTAGGCATTCAGTTACAATACAAATGGAAACGGAACAAGAAAAGGAGGATGTCTCAGTAGAACCTAAACTGCTCTTCTCTTACCACTTCAATGATGCTTTGGGCAAAGATGAGGGCGAGGCTGGTGGCTGCTTTAGTAGCAAGTCCCCAGTTTCTGCCGCATCTTACCCTACGCCATTCACTACAGTGAGACAGTGAAAGTTCTATTTAGGCAACTTGGTGTGACTCTAACGACCTAAAATATTTCACTGAGCTCCTGTTCACATTTTATCTCCATCAAACTATCTTGTGCCCATTGTATTGTGTGAATGGGAGAAAGTTTACAGAACGGTTCAAAACTATTGTATGAAGACCGGCGTGCTTCTTTAACCTCACTATTAATACCTTCCGATTCATTGATGCGTTTTCGTAAAGTTTCCTTGTTCTTATATCGTCATGCAGTTTCTAGTGTTAGGTTAATTGTTGCTGTAATAATAGTTGTAATATTTAAACATGAAAAGTATGGGCATTATATAGTACTTTACCTCATTTACTTGCGGAATTGTATCATGAAGTCTCTGTGGACGATCGTGACATCCTTGTGATGACTCATGAAATCGACTGTTCTTGCTCTCTGACACCTTGGTGAAGTGCCCCACTTGTTCTCCATACTTCATTACATTCCATAACGTATAACATTAATATGGGAAGTAAAGAAGCATGGAGTTCCATGGTAGGGCAACTGGAATGGCAGTCCAGATATCCAGGATTAAAATCGCTTGACTGATCTATGTTCACAAGGGTTGCATTAAAGTTGTTGGCAAAGTGTTCTTAGAAGTCTCTCAAACTGATGTAGTTTCCAATACTCATCTTGATTTCATTTGAGGCTTACTGCTGTTGATTGGGTTTCCTCCTATACTTTCTCTATCCATCTGGCTAGCAGTTTCTTGCGAGGCATAAATTCTCCTAGAATCCTATCCTTATGTTGTAAGAAAGGAGCTCGTCAGACCCATAACAAGACTTTGGTAAATGCACAGCGGCTAGGATTTTGCTGAAAACATTTGGCTGGGCTGTGCAATCAATACTGATGGCAACACTTTCGGGAAGGAAAGCGAAAGCCAAAGGAATTGGACTGATAACAGTTATGGAGTGGAGTGGAATTCTAACTTTGAATGGGATTCCCAAAGGATTGGAAGATGGCTGAGGGAGGAAGTAGAAGTGAAGAACTAATTTTTATACTTGGGTGGGTAGACAAACGTTAAGAAGAATGAAATGACACTAGTTGGAATTAAATTTACTGCCTAGCGAGGTCCAGAAATTGTAAACGAAGGTTAATATTACAAAATAACTAAGTTTGGTATATTCTAATAAACTAGTACTATTTTAAACATACGCATAAAATTTTAGTCGAATAAAGTATATATTAAGCTACTGCTGCAGTTGCTGTGAAAAGCTGCTGTCCAAAAGATAATCTTGATGATAGACACAAAATAATAAAGTTTTTGATGTTACACACTTTGAATGTAATATTACTTTAAAGATCCAACTTTCTTTTAGTTCATTTTCTAGCTGGACCACGGAAAATATGAATGTCCGTACGTTTTTCACAGATTATTTTTGAATCTTGCACAAATCAAACCCAGAGGTTAATTGTGTGAAGATAACCGGCAAGGCACGATACTTATCTGAAATTCAGGCTTTGCCGATGCACTTTTAACGATTTGTTCTTACTTCCAATGAATCTTGAGATTGAAGTAGTTCTGTTGTAAACGACACGAAGCAGTTTGCTCCATCCTGGAGTTTTGATGCAAATGAACTGCGGTTTCGTACCTTTTACTTTGAGATGTATTCCTAAGGTCGTAAGTAGACGAATACAAGTTTCAAAAGACTCGTCTAGGCAAAAGAAATTTAAGACTCATCCTACCATTTGGATCTTTCAGAGGGTCCAAATCACGGCTGCCAGATGATTGGCCAAGTGTGGTTCATGCCACTCCAAATTTGTACAGAACCAAAATAGAATTGTGTAAAAAATAATTTTCAGCAGCTTCTGTTCCGTTCATCTACGGCATCCATAAGTTTTAGACTCATCTAAACCGTTGGTTAAGTGTCGTACAGAGAGAAATTATCTATGCGGGAGGGTAACTGGGCATGTGAGTATTATTAGTATGTCTCCGTCAGGACCGATCTCATGTACGAAGTTGCAGTTATATCCTATACCAATATATATCTACACTCAATGAGCAATCTTCAGATTTGGGCCTTCCAAAACTAACATTCTTAGAGAAGATGTGCAAGCATCTTGGCTGCATACATCCTTTGCAAGCAACACATCTTTCCCCTTTTCTCGGACTTCTGGGGAGAAGTGCAAGATGATCCCATCTCACACTCCTCGTCCCATAAACGATACACACATTGCAGACAAGGATGTCCTGTGTATTTGTAGACTTCGCTGGGTTCAGAATTCCGTGGGTCTTCTCACTGTAGCTTGCATCCCGTTTACATGACTCTTAAAGACGCTTACTGACTGCTTTCTTCATTAAATGAAACAGGCTGCACTTGGTCCGCATTTCTGAGATAATCTATCTATATACACATAATGATTAAATATTATTATAAGTATACGGGAATTCATGAAACGACTACCAGGTATATTTTTCATAAAATACTTTCACAAAACTGCAAAGAATGGTTGCGCTTCGTTAAGACCCAAATAACATACGTAGTTTTATTGTGCATGGCATCATCTCACTACTGCTCACAGTAAATATGTAAAATCAAAATCTACATTTGAAAATGAAAATCACAACTGATTATGAGGACGGTGAAAATTCTTTAGAGAATTGTGATCAGAAGTGAGAGCTGACAAATATTGCTTTTAATAAAATCTCATAGAAGAACTCTGCTTTTGTACTCTTCCCTTAATGAAATAAAAAGTTTAAGTAAAAGTTTTATACTCTTCATGGGTCGAAAAGCTATCACAAAGTTTTAGTGCTCAACGCAGACATGATGGAAAATATTATACTTTGAGACCACTCTGCTAGTTTGTCATACCGTTTTCTGCATCTTTTGGTGTAGAGAAAGTATTTTCTCATAACTCCTAATTACCACGACAAGTTTCTTCCAATGCTTAGGTTGGTTCTGTCATTTCTAGTTGTACAACGGAAAGTTTAATTCTCTCGTCACACCGCAGTGTGAAATAAACCATCACTGGTGTCCACTTAATTAGGTTGTGTGTAAACAGTACCAAATCGTATATATCTGAGGATTATATCTAAAAGTACTGTACACAGTAAACAGTAACAATGCGATATCTTGCCGATTGCTTGTTACTCATAAATACTAGAATATAATCGGTTAAACATTTGAAGATGTTAATCATCTTACAAAATCAAAGTAGCACCAATTCAATAGCAAAGATATGCGTATTTGAAAGTTAAAATCCGATACGAAATAATAATGTTATCAATAATTCAGTTGTTTCACTCTGTCGTCACTTTTTAAATGATCAGTTTTAGTAGAGAAGGGAAACTAAACATTTCTCGCGAAAGAAAACATTACAGAATGGACGAATGGGCCTACGACATAAAATACGAAGTGGAGTGTTGGAGGAAGCTGACGCAGGCTTTCGTAATCGGCTAAGTTAAGCTGGCTAAATTTCAACTGGATGATATTTTGTGTGTCTAAAAGCCATCGCATCCACGAGCTGAGCTTACTCGCAAGCATAGTCTCATCTTCAGTCTCTGCTTCGCTGATACTACACCAGACCAGAATACTAGAATGGTGAAGGCTGGAACTCGAGGAGAGGAACTTTACTCGACTTTGCCTGACTAACTCAATTAAAAGTGTAATGGGGAAATGGTTGTTTGTTGTTGAAGTAAGTCGAATGCTTGGTGGGGGTACTCTGGGATTCGAATTATATGAGATCAGCATGTACAATCAAGCCGAAACCAATCCGTTTATAGTGGATTTACTAAGCTGTAGCAGACTGTGCAGCACAGTAGCATAATCACACTGGGAGAAAAGGCAAACTGTCTTAATCTTGTGCGTTTATTCTTACTTACTAGACTGTACCTTAGTGGACCTGCCTCCCGTTGGTCCCACTCCACTGGGAGATATCTATTTACATCCTAACCTGTAGTATACATGGCTTGTGTAAAGCCATCGAGTTATTGAAAGTGTAGTTATTACGTAAGATTTTCACTTGCAGTGACACTAAAACTGAAGCATAAGATTAGATAAACAACAGCATGCTTTTGACACCAGATTTTAAGTTGTGTATGAAGATGAGCCTAAGCTCTAAATAGAATGAAATGATCGAAGTCATTGTTGGATTAGTATATAGATATAGTTAGTAGTACGATGCGCAAATAATTGATATTTTAAATCTGTAAATACAGCGTTCAATTCTGTGAGTATACAATAGAAATCAGACCGTAGGCTTTAATGCAGTAATATTATTCAATTATTATTAACGTTCATGAGTAACTTACTTGGATCGTCCTCATATAATATGACTCCATACACCATTGACTCCGTACTTTCCGTGGTAGGTCTGTAGCCATCTTGCCCAGGCGTAAGTGTAACAATGTTACACATCACTTCTATTCAAAGCTGGTCTAAGTTCCATTTATGAAGATGTGCAAGATTTGGGTATATCCACATCGTGTCTTAGTAGTAAGAATCTTCAGCTCTACACTTACCGTCCGTGTGACGGTCGCCTGGTCTCATTCGAGGGGAGAACGGGAAAAGTATGTAACAGATGGAAACTGAGATTTATGGTGGTTGGTGAAGGAAACGTGGAGCTATGAGAGTGACCGGATTAAAACTTTGTGCTCTCTGCTTTTCATCCTGAGACTTGCAAAATTTCTCATGAAAAATTTCATCACTGGAAAATGGTTTGATGAAATTCTTGTTGTAACGGTTTAATAAAACGAGTTAATAAAATCTCTCATAGTAGAAGTAGAAACTCACTTTAAAGCTAAGACTAAGGAGTGAAGACTATACCTCGTCCACGATGCCGAATGACTGCCAGGAAAGACTTGTATTCGTAATTTCACTTTTGCAGCTCCGAAAACGAATCCTACAACCACACGCACTTCAATTTTCTTGAATTTCCTTTATAAATTTTCGCATTCTTTCAATCGAACTGTTCCTGTAGGGTTCTAGGCTAGATTGGTTCGACATGGGGCTAAAAAGGTCTGAGAATATAATATATATAGTATCGGGTGTTCACTGTTTTCTGCAAAAGTATTTTAACAATGAAATTGCAGTCACTGAGTAGGTTTTCTCCTGCAGTGAAATGATGTGTAAGTTGTGAAGGAAATGTGAATGAGTAAAAACTAAGTGAGAAAGTGAAATATGAAGAGTCGTGCAGATGTTTACAGCATCCAGAATTGCATGTAAACTTTTTTCATAATTCAATTAAAGAATTAAGGTACTTGCTCAAAAATCACCAACAATGAAAATTAATTCGGATAGTTTTGATGTTACCTAATTAGAAATCTTCGGAAGTACCGGGTTAAAATAGCGTGCTTTTGCACATATGGGTGTATCTTTATTTGCCTGAATTCCATCAGCTTCCAGCTTGCTCCCTTGCTCTCACGAACTGGACCTATAGTGTTAGTAAGTGAAAGAGCCGTCTCTTTGCATACACAGTTAAGCTTTAACGTGCAAGTTGATTATCTCATACATAGATCTGTTAAATGTATGAATGAAGTGAGTCTTTATCACTAATATGGTAAAAGAGAGTTGTATGTGTTGTGTGTAATATGAAAATATTAATATCTATCAGGCAACTCAACTATGGTACATGTGAGTTTCAGTCTGGCATTTTCTACTGACAGATCGATGTGTATTTTCATGATTCTCTACGGTACGATATGTATGTCTGCTTCTCTACTTGTCCTGTGGATTGTGTGGGTAGGATCAGAATCCATTCTCTTTTCTTTCAACTTATTAGACCACATGGTCAACATTAATAACTAAAGGGGGATGTTGCAGCTACAGATACACGATTCAGCCTCTCTCAACAGTAAAAAATAAGATTGAATATATCTCGGCGTACAAACTTCAGGATATATGACATTAATGGCATCCTGAGTTTACGAAATATGAACTGCAAATGAATACATGTGTAGGGTTACAGAATTGTGCTCTATTCCACCAGGTACGTCTTACAGTTAATATTACTTAATCGATTGGTTTAGTACTGGGGACAATTCGAGTACTAATCAGAGCGCAGTATTTAGTAAAAATTATTAAAAACAACTGAAAGCATCTCGCTTGCCAGTACACTGTTGGCTGTCTAGAGTCTTCATTATTAGAGACCCAACGAGTTTGCTGCGAGTTTTTCGAACTCATTCACATGTTTTGCAGTGCACAGGATATGGTTTTGAATGTCATACCATATGGTGAACATATTTCATAGGATTTAAAGTTTCCTTGAAGAGGCCCTCCGTGGCTATTTTGTTGTCAGAATCGGAAATATCCGGCAATCAGTGTGAATCCTACTATACTTACAAGAAAGATGCATTGATGGTCCCTTGGCTGTCACCCTATTGATTATTTGTGTGAGTCCAACGTTGAACATAATTTAAGTCGGTTTGGTACTTAAGAGTTTCTGTGTCGTATGTATGAAGTAAATTGGCAAATACCAACATTGTATGTGAGAACCGGAATGAAATCTAGAACAGACCTGAAGAAGTTTTGATGTGATTATGTGTAAAGTACGTAAAGAATTATTTCAGCAGCGCTAAGAAGTATCTTTCTAGTTTGGTTCATGTATAATTTTAGATCCATTCAAAATCAGTTTTGAGTTCAGGAAACCATTTAAATGATACTGTACCTACGTATGTGTTATTGACTTTAACTAATATATTGTAAGAGGCAATCCTATGCTGTGTCATTGAGTACGGGTGAGTTCATTGTAGTATATATAAACGCTGCAGCACAATATACCTTCGACTGTATGTTTTTTCGTTAAGGTCCAGAGAAAGCCTGGTGTACTGAGTTCATGATATAGAGCAGACTGAACCCTTAAGCTAGTCGTGATTTTGTGTAAAAGGAAGCAGAGATGATAAGGCGCATCAGTCGTGACTATAGAAGGAATAAACAAGTGTTGACGAGATGAATATTTTACACGAGTTTCCCAGAGTTTGTAGACTGTTCTCGTAAGATAGATAGGCTGTCTACTTTATGAAATGAGTTTCGACCGTCAGATAGAAGAAGAAATATGAGATGTGAATATCTCTCGAAAAGGTGGTGTTAAGAGGCTAGCTTAAGATCTTTATATCTAACTCAAGCTGAGTCTCAAGAAGAAATATTGGTCTACCTCACTCACACCTTTTGAATGAGCTTGTCGATACTGTGCGTTTGTAAACTGTAGAGCGTAACTTGTTTGTTCGCGTTTATGTTCCATCCAGCAGCAAACCGAATCATCTAGAGTGACAATGTACTTTTACTTTCACCTGCAGTCGCTGTTCTGTTGAGTGGAAGTGTATATGCATGCTCAAGTTAATGTAAAACGTGAACTGCTATATCCATATACACCTTTGCTTCCTGCGAGGCTCATCTTTGTCGAGAGAAGACAATGCTAATGCAAAATGGTGAGATAAGACGCGCTTTGTTCTGGAAAAAGTTTAATTCTGTAATTCTTGAGCCTGCGAATAGAATAAATCAACAGTGTTACATTAGATATTTCCATTAAATCCTTTCCCCGATCTTTTCTGCCTTCACCAAGA
Source organism: Isotomurus palustris (assembly GCA_034696625.1). NCBI lineage: Eukaryota > Metazoa > Arthropoda > Collembola > Entomobryomorpha > Isotomidae > Isotomurus > Isotomurus palustris. The sequence goes on along the minus strand of JAQGAD010000243.1, from coordinate 28,770 downwards.
ACAAAAGACAAAAAGGGAGAAGACTCTCATTTCTGGCAAAGAAAGTAGCAGCAATAGCAATAACTTTTCTAAGGAATTTTACCCAGGAAAAAAGTTTCTACCTGCAGATGCGGATCAGTTAAGTTCGTAAACTTGTTGGGCTCAAAAGAAGACCAGGTTTTTTGATACTTTCAGTTCCTGCTATCTGGAGCTCATTGCAACTTCACTAGTTTCAAGTCTTGAGATAACCAGACCTCCCTCAAATCCTTTCACAAGAGCGAGGACGTGTCGCCGTCATCATCATGTCGACGAAAGTAGCTTCACTGAGTCATGTCGTCTTTATAAAAATGGGAATTCTGCTACGATGGGTGTATGGCTTTTTCTCCTTTCTCGGGTTGAGCCCCTCGTAAACTTATTTTGTAATTACTGGCATGGTGAAAGTTCATAATGGGCCTAGACGAGGGACTACGACATAGGAAAGTGAACAGCGACATGAATGGCATATATTTGTATGTAAAAAGTAACTCGGGGTATTAAGGAGGTGGATAATATTAAAGACGTCCTGGCATTTTTATTGGTTATCTGTTGTGTGATATAGAGCCTCTAAGCGTCGTCTTGCGAGGCAAATTTCCATATTTTTCTGTTGTGTTGGCCAGAGGCATTACGAGCGTTGATGAAACTTCTCCCAGAAGAAGAAATGTGCGAGGGTGGTTGGATGGAAGGTACATCTTTATCACAGATTCCCATTTCTCCATTACTTCGTTTTAAGTCCTAACACACACCTAGACTCGTGGAGCATGAAAGTTGGTTGGTTGAATTCTGCAGGTTGCTCACAATGCGATGATTATACCACATCTACAGTACTTTGCTGTGTACAATAGTGACTTCCGTTTTCTCTAGGTACTCTCCTAGTTTACAAGTGGTACAGAAACTACATTAGCTTATTTTATATTGCATGAGCATCACATTTTCTACTAGGATGAGGATAGATGATTACCTCGTTCCTACGTGGAGACAGGTGTAAGTATGGAATTAAAGCTAACATAGCGCTCTAGTGTGTGAGTGCATTCTATCGTTGTGATGAAACTACCACGGAGGGATGTATATTCCAGCATCTCCTTCAGCATCTACGATGAAATAGCAACGAATTCCGTGTGAGGTAGGAGTGTGTAGTCTAGTCAGTGTGAAGTGTAATGAATTTCTCGATTTTGTGTTCGGGTGGTGCCGTTGGTATGGTGGTGAAAGATCTTCTTTCTCTCCCACTTTCTCATATTACGGAATGTAGGTGTGGTTTACTGCTGGCACAGACATTATTTCGTCTCGAGTGGAAAGGTTGGCATACTACTACTGTGTTTCCATACTTCTCTGTCTCCATAAATGCATTCTATCTGTAGGCGAGGATAACGGAAATCACACTGTGTAACAGTGTAACCCTATCGATGCGATCCCAATACACGCGTCGGTGGGGAAAGTTTCCTTTAAGTGGTTCATCTACCATTCACGTAACGTAGTTTGCAAGTAAAAGAATGAAAGCTGGATATTGGTACAGCTAGTAATGATTATTTTGATCCTGCCTTCCCCCCTGTTCTCCATTCTGCATGTGTTCAACCTGCAGCTTAACATTATTACTTCATATTAGCTAATTCTGCTGTCTCCTTGTGGTCGGTACCTTAAGTTGGTTTCAAAACACCGTTGTGGAAGCAAAATAGGATAAAAATTATTTCCTACGGTGTGGGAATAACATTCTCAAAGTCAAATTGTAAGCACGTATACAAACTTGTGTAATATGCATATAGGCATATATCTGCCTTATTGCAAATTAGCATAGGTAAATATAAACCGAAACTCTACAACCGGGTGTGTTGTCTATTTCATAGTGTCGATCTTAGACTTGTGTTGGCTGGAAGGCTTAATTAAATCCTGGAGTAGGTAAATAGGAATAAATAATCATCGAGGGAGTGATTCCACTTAACCCGTTTGTAGAAGCGAGTTGTTAGCTTACTGCCGTCAAAGATTATATTATTTTGTAAACAGTCATTGTGAATGGTTGACAGTAGTCCTTCGCTTTCATTCTCTCGAGAGGTATTATTCTTTGCTTTCTGCTGCTGAAGTGTTTGTCCTCGTTGTTTGCTGTTGTGGAGTAGCGAGTCAGTCTAGTTGGACTAAAAAGATATCGTAAACTTCCTTGCTTACTTACTTGCTCAGATTCGCGAGGAAAGAAAGAGATGCTTCGTTACAAAGAGAAAGTGTACAGGAAGCAATTACTGTGCGGGACGGAAGTACTATGTATGATAATCAATTCATTACCAAGCGCGTATATAGTTGTATAGTATATACCTCCATTTCAAAGTGTATTGAACATAACAGATCTTTCCTTCAGATCAGTTCTCGCTTTTCTGCAAAATTGGCTTCATTGAAACCTCATCATTTCTTGTACGCATTGAAGTCATTTGAGAATATCACAAGCTTACAAAAACTGGTGTGAACAAAATAAAATAAATGTATTTGCCGAAGATGTATGTTACGTGCACGATACGAAGTAGTACGAAGTCGGTCTTTTGCTTCTCAAATACGAAAGTGATGCGAGACGAATGCTATTCTTTCGAAAGTCTATGTACTTCAGTGCTGAAAGTACGAATAGTAAATCTTGTGAGACGAGACTACAAGTGAAACCCTTCTTTCAGTGTTAGTGCTTAAGTAGGCAATGTTTTAACAAATTCATGACATTCTAAAGTAATAGCTTCACTGCCCAGCTAGCTTCATTCAAGTTGGATGTATCCCACTTAAATTTCATTAATAGGTTTGACCCATCATCTATCTTGAAAGTTTCCAACTCTCCAAACTTCAGCAGGAGAAATGTGCTGGAACAAACATTGAGTTGGAACTAGCTCTAACATGCATGAAACTAAAACAAGCGACTAAACTGGTATGTAGTCTCTAATACTACGATTGCCACTTTCACCTCATCTCGTTTCTCCCTGAACAAATACCTAGGTATCAGTTCTGTCGTCATCCAGCCTTCCTTTATTTACGCATCGAGTTACAACAAAGTTGTTCCATTCAACTAATGAGCTCTTCTGTCTTTATTAAGGCTAGGATTAGACGTAAACCCGGTAACTTCTTCATGAGAAGACTCTAGAGGTGAAAACTGTCTTCTTCTTCTTCTTCCTCCCTTGCTTTCCTCGTTTTCTCATTTTAGCAATAAGTTTCTGGGTGAAAGTGGAGAAAGTAATCCTTAGAAATCAGATACTTCGTCCTGCTTTGATTTTTCTTAAGTAATATGGTATTAACATTAACCGTGATCAGCTTCAGTTTTGAATGAAAACCCAGAAATACTGAATGCACCGTATGGCCAGGATTGTATCTAGTTGTTTACGCATAATACTTAAGCTTAGGAAAGGCGTTTTTGTTCAAGTTTGTACTGGGCAGCCTGTTATTAATGAATATAGCAGTTATCGAATAGTTTATTTTGCAGAAGTGAACAGTTTATTGCATGGGGGTTAGAAATCCTGGTTGAATTCGTACGTGTGTTAAGGAAGTTCGATCAGGGATCCCAGATTCATTTATTGACATTTGTCGCATTGGTTAAATGTGCTGGTGGCTGGTTTATCTTGGCATACTGGTAATGACAATCGGAATGTGAGAACCTTGTCTGTAGTGTGTGTGGAACCCATCTGTGATGCCATTTTCGATTTGGACAAAACGTGTCTGTTAAGCGGTTCGGAAATAAGATGTTACCCCGTGGTAGCGGTTGAAGTTAAGCCTATAAATTATGAATAGGCTACATCTAGAAAACAGTAGCCAAATCGCGTATCGTATCGTTGTTGCAAACGACCCATCTTGCCTGGAGATATTCATTTGTTGTGAAAGAGAAAAGGGACACATCGATCGAGCTTACGTATCCAGCCGTAAATGCAAAACACTTCTAGATATGAACAATAGGCTACAGACTTTGATTTATACGGCTTTTACTCTCGTTACGTTCACACTTTTCCTTTGAGTTATTATTGTCCATTTCTAGTTTAACTCGGAGCGAAATCGTCTGTGTGTAAGAGCCTACACGAGATGTACATAAGTTAGAATTGTTCTCTTCTATAGCGCTCGGTATTGTCATTTGCAGGCAGGATGATATGGAGTATGTATACATATATGCATTTACTTGTTCTGTCGACTTCCCGCATTCAAGTGTGCACATTTGTAATTTTGAAGACTGGGATAGTATATGTGGACTTCAAAACTGTTGCCATTCCATGAAACAGAAGCTGAAAAACTATATTTATAGAGTAGAAATAGATATTATTTCTAGATACCATAAATTTGCCGTTTGCATGAAAATAAAGCAGCAAGAATCTTTTGTTGTGGTTGGAGTATAGTACCCTCAAGCTCAATAACTCAATAATTATGTCGTCCTGATAAACTTCTGAATAGATTTTTTTATATACCTCATGATCTCAAAATATTATTGTGTACTCACAACAACCAACAGAAGAATTAAAGGCAGATTTAACGATTGTGAATTAATACTATTTTGTGGCAGAATTATGACCGTATAGAATTGTTTGACGTGTTATTAAGTGTATATAGAGATCATTTCTTCGCTGAACCAAAGTCATTTGACGATTTGATTTAGGGCGAGAAATCATGGTTGGAAATGTTCGAAATATAGGACGGGAATACCTGATTCAGCAGACTGAATCGTAAGTTGTATGTAAGCGATTTACGGGTTAGGGACAAATCCCAGTTGGTTTTGGTTTGAAAGTTTATAAGAATTGAGGATTATGGTATGTGGGCAAACAACTCAATTCGTTCTGTGAGTCATAACTACTGTCGAAGTGAGTTATGATAGGAGATGTTGACTTGGCAAACAGGCTGAAGGATTCACTCCTTTAAATCCTCAGTGTGGCTTGTTTTCGGAGTTTTTCTCAACTGGAGTACATCTTCAGACAAAGCAGTAAAGACAGGAGGAGAGGGAGTAAGAAAGACTTCTAAAGTTTACATAGGATGAACTTGTAAATATTGATCAGTAAAGAAGGGAAAGTTATTAATAGTGTTCGCAAATGGGAATTTTAATCTAAGTTCGGTAGATTTATGAACATGTAGCCCTTTTGACAGTGCATGCATAAATGATGATATACTACCTGAGTGAATCACTAATGCGGTGAAAGTTTCATAAGGTGAATGAGATGCTTAAAGAGCCCCTGTTCAGTAATAAATGAAGAGCAATTAAAGCTCAGCTCTTGAATCATGTTGATGAAAGGACTAAGGACTGTAATAATAATCTTGAGTAAACTGTAAAAGAAGTGGTCAAAGAAAGTTGAGGGTGTTTGAATGAAGAAAATATAAAAGTTGTTTTCCTTCGTCGAGAGGAAGTAAAGAAGTAGCGTAGAGAATAAAAACGCTGTTCGTAGGGTACTCGTAGAAGGCCCCGTAAGAGCTTAGTAGTTTGACTTAACTTATAGCTGTTATTCTTGTGTCTTGTGCTGGTAAATGCACCCCTCCTTTCCTAAGAGTGAACAGATAGAATAGAAAAAGCTGTGGTGAATGAAGTTGGAGTTTTCCAAGAGGTTAACTTTTTAGTCCAATTTTGGTAACGTCTAGAATTGCACCTCTGAGTCACATTCGTCAGTTTCTTGCAAGTTTATTTTAGTTCAAGCTAAGAAGCTTCTTTTCTTCATCTCCCGTTGCCAAACATCTCTTCATGTGAGGATTTTTGAGTGTAAGGAGAGAGCTTCAGGTTCTTTAGCGGATCCGCTATAACAACTACGCGAACATCGTGCTTATCCAAACCTTGTTCCTCAACACTGTTCCTCCCAGTGCTTTTGACTGCTCTGGGGGGACCAACTCTCCAAGACGATCCAATGGCGTGCGGCTCACAATTCTTCCTTCCTTCCTTCTTTTCTTCTATCTGTAAATCTAGCACTATTCCTCCAAGAATCTTAATATAGCTTCCTCTCTAGCTTTTCCTGTAAGCAGCTCTGGGTCGTCTAATCCTGAAAATATTCGGGGCAGCTCAGAAGACTTTCCTCAGCTTTTTCCCACTCGATTTCGGTGGAACAAACTTTTTCCCGTCTCTGTACATCTTTAATATATGTGCTGCTTTGTAAACTCTCTCTCTCTCACTTGGTGTTGCACAGGGCTGACTCTTGAATCTCATCTTTTTCCACCATGCATGATGTTTTTGCTGCTCCTGGTATTCGGAATCCAGTCATAAGTATTTCTGTCTTCGCAGCACTTTGCTTGCTTTTCTTTTTATTTCCTTTTCAAAGTATTCCTACTCTGGCTTGTCTTTTTCTGTCGTCGAGGATGGGTACAAGTGGAACGATAATATTTAATCGCAGCCATCCGTGATGGTATGTCGGGTCACGTGCCGGGTTTTTTCGGACGTTTCACAGTTACCGTCAATTCTGTACATGCTCCAAACTATTATAATTATGTTAAGTGCTATTTACTCTACAAGACTTTTTCTTACTATTAAACGGACTCTAGGGGACTATTTAGCTATCTCTGATATGTGATATGTGCCTGATATCAAGACGTCATCTAGGAAAGGTCAAATTATGAAATACACCGTAACTTTATCGTCCACTCAACAGTGTCAACAGTAGACAATGAAGATGGGTGTGTACCCAAGCCTTTTCATATTTTACGACAATCCCGTTTCTTTTGTTCGCTTATGAAAGCTAAGAAAGCTTGCATGTTCAGGACGGAAGTACTACATCATTCGAAAACGTATTCGCATTGCATAATCATAATAACCAGAGAACCGAATTGGACAGAAAATAAAATCCGTCTGTAATTGGCTACACTACTTTTGCACGGAGTGGTCGTCAGCCGTAGGCTTTTTAACTCCACTGCACACTGATGTACGTGGGTTTGATCCAAGGCTTCTGCTTTCACGTTAGGTCAAATAGACTCCTTGTCTTGGTTGTGTGTAGGCAGTTTCCAAAACCAATACCTTTTAGCTGCATTATTTGCAGGAAGGACTCGTAGAGAAAGCGGAGTCTGATCCTGCCACTTCTAGTACTCCTAAATCCATTCCATTGTGCTATACTTGGAATTGAAGCCAGGTTTGTTTGCCTGAGTGAATCATCAATTGTTTGCACAAACTAAAGCTGATTTGGGATTTTGAATGTGGGAGAAGTTCCTTTAAGTAGGTAGGACCAAGCCCAACGTCTATGGTTTGGATTAGCATATGAAGGAAACACAAGTGGGCATACATACAGGAGCAGTCAGGGGAGACAGGAAGTAAAGGACAGTCATTGTCACATAGGAAGAGAGTGTGGGCTCCGAAGAGTCAATCTGGATGAATAAATACATGTCTAATAGAAGAATGTACCCACTTTACCCAAATACTTTTTCTTTTTACTTCCAGTGCCATGAGGATTTTATTGAAAAAGCTACCTCGTGTTTGGATCGTCGATGAGAAGAAGGATGACGGATACACAGCGTTGCATCTGGCTGCCTTGAATAACCACGTCGAGGTATGAATAATACGAATCGCACAAAAAAATCTATCCCGTCTGGAATAGCCTGGAGGGAAGGAAAATTATTTTTCTTTCCGTATACAACACAATCGTTAATGGAAAGACGCTGATTGTACATTCCCATTATTATAAGCTTTCTCCTTATTCCTAAGCTTTCCCCATACATAAAATACTGAATTAAGTCGGATGAAAAAGAAATGCTGGCCCGTGAGGGGATCGAACCCGCGACCTTGGCGTTATTAGCACCACGCTCTAACCAGCTGAGCTAACGGGCCTGCTCTTGGCGAGTGGGCCTACTTTTCTCCATTCCAAAGTTCTCGCAAAAAGAGAAGATCTGCTCAACACGATTGTGCAAATACTTTTATCACGAGTGTAGGTCATCATATCATGCTTTGCATCCATCTCCACATTAAAATTGTGCGGGTCCCAGCAGATTAACTTCACACATGTATGATAACGCTATGAAACTGTGCTGGTGTGGATTGCTTGAGAGATGACCACAAGTTTTATAGATGATTAAACTTCAGGGCTTGATTGAAACCCATTTTATGTGCCACTTTATGGAGTTAAAATGTTCATGTTGGTTGAGATAAGAGATTCAAGACTAGATAGGTTGCTTAAGATGGCAAAGAAATGTTCGGATTTTGATCCTACGAGATGAGATGTGTTTTAGTCGAGAGAGTAGGATAGAGAAGGGAGTTTAAAGTGAGTAATTTAGAAGGAGTGTGTGTGTTAAGTTGGCGTAAATCAGGTATATTTTAATTTGCCCCTGGTATTTCAATTTATCTTAATTCTTAGCCATTGCATAATCAATTAACATCTGCGGCTGTCAGTTGTCCCGTCTCTCATGGACTTTATTGTAGCTGCAGAGATAAATCGGTTTTAGTACGAGTGGAAACATTATTAGTCTTTCACCACTGACAAACATTTCGTTTGTAGCAAAGTAAATGATTATGTAGGAGGCGGATTAAGGAGAATAATAAATGATTGGTTTCTCTCTCTCCTCTTCCCGTTGTTTCCCTTGCCTTGAACTAATAGTGTGTCGTGTCTAATGATGTTAGGTTGCCGAATTGCTAGTTCGGGAAGGAAGGGCGAATTTAGATCTCCAAAACATTAATCTCCAAACCGCACTGCACTTGGCTGTCGAGCGTCAGCATTCACAGATCGTTCGCGTAAGTTCATCATATAATTGACTTTTGGCTTGCGTTAATGAACCCGCTGTATTCCCAAACTACTGCTCGTGTAGTTTTGGTGAACTTGACTTGGTTGTTATAATTTTTATGGATGTTTGTAGCTTCTTGTGCGAGCTGGTGCGAACCTAAACTTGGCTGATAAAGATGGGGACACTCCTTTGCACGAAGCTCTGAGGCATCATACACTTTCGCAGTTGAGACAACTTCAAGATGTTCAGGACGTCAGCAAGGTATGATATAGTTGGATTAGCGAATAGCATTCCACTACCTTCTCATCTATCACCATATCCTGTTCCTTATTGCGAGAGTATTTAAGAAAAAGAAGGTTGAGAAAATAAGCTGAGAGGATGTTATAGAACACATTAGTGGATAATTGCCTATTTGTTAACCTCAATACTTTCTCTCCAAATGTTGCTGTAAGGTTAAAAATTTATGTAAGTTTATGATAGTGAGAGTCCCATTTTTTCAACAAGGCTGGTGAAAGTGAAGGTTATGGCAATTATGGCACAGTAAGAACGTGTTTATGACTCGGTATTCGGGCGTGACAGAATGATTGGGTGTATAAAAGCCATTTTCCGGCCAAACGACGACCGTATATAGAATGCGATGGGCGCTGCCTACTGTCTTTTTTCCCTCGTGGAAATGGAATGTAGTGAATGTAGATGCTATATGGAGCCAAGTGTGTGGCTCGCGTGAGAAAAGGAGTGTTAAAATTAATTTGGCCCGTTGTTGTTTCTTCTGGGAAATTATTTTAGCTTCTTATGGGTCTCGGACCGTCGGGTGCGGATAGAAAATCATCAGCATCGATTGCATGTTTTTTGGCTGCTCATGGAGCTGATTTGACGATTCGGAACAAGAAAGCCCAAACGCCTTTAGATTTATGTCCAGATCCAAGTTTGTGCAGAGCTCTAACTCAGTGTCGCAGTGAGAGAAGCGTCACGTAAGATACCGTTTTCTTTACATTCAGTCTTGACTTTACTTTATTGAATGAGATATGTACCCTATCACATATCACATTCCCCTTGCTCTTAGATTTGAGGACATTCTCTCCTCTCACTCTCACTCTCTCTTTCCTTCCTTCCACTCTCTCCATTTCTTACGAAACTATTTCTCCATTAAACTTTCATGGAGAACCCACTGAAAATGCCTTTATATGCTCGTCTTATCGCTGAGAAGCCTTTCATTTCATTTAGCTTCACATATTTATACTCACCCATGGGTGAGTTTAGTCGCCGGTTGAGTTGAAGTGAAGTGAAGCGACGAAAGTAACGGAAAAAGTAGGACTTTTCTACTTTTTATGAGAGTCTTTGTCCCTCTCTGTCTATCTGTTTGATGAATTGTTTTATTTCATTCTAAGACTCAAGTCCAAAGTTTCTGATTTCTGTTTATCCTAAGACACGTACGCACACTATGATGGGTCGATCATTCTGAACTCTCAAACCCTATTGCAATGTAGTTGAGGAGAGAGAACTTTCCTGGGAAGGAAAACAAAGTCTCCTCCTGGTTAGAAGCGTGACGAATGTTAAAATTACTTGTTGTGTGCCTCATGTAGAAGTCAGCTAGAAGGAGCAGCCAAGGCTAACAGTCCCACACCCAGTGTAGACCCTGTGGAATCTCCAGATGAATGTCTTTGCTGTGACAGCCCGATTGAAGTCATCTTCAATCCTTGTGGACATGCCGTTTGCTGCGAAGTCTGTGCTTCCAGAGTAAAACGGTGTCTTCACTGTCGGACTGGCATATCAAGCAAAACGAAGGTATGGAAGGAAGTGACATTGATTTTCCATTTTCTTGAGAAATACTGTAACAAGAGGCAATTTTTAATGTCTCTTATATTTTTAGATCGAAGAGTGCTTGGTATGCTCGGATCGCAGGTCGTCTGTAGTCTTCCACCCGTGTGGACACGTCTCCACTTGCGACAAATGCGCCACGCTAATGAAGAAATGCGTTACTTGCAGATCTCAAATCGAGCGAAAGTCTTCACTTTATGTGACTGGAGATAAAAATCAAATGAAAAAGTCAGCTAATGTATTAACGATCCCGTCTCCACAAGGAAGCAGCAACAACAGTAACTGTAATAATAATAGTAACAACAACAATTCGTCTTCATGTGGTGGTGGAGCTGCATCTACTGCGCTGGGACCTGGAGCCAATGTAATTTCTAACAACACTGCAAGCTGTAACAACAGCAATGTTACTGCTGGAGCTGCAGCAGCCGCTGCAACGGCTGCAGCTGCTGTATCCAATTTGTGTCCTAGCATGGAGGCAAATCTCTTCAACAGTCATGTTGCGAATTCTCCACCTGAAGGATGCATGACTCAAGATAACATCAATCATGCTAACAACACTGGACTGAGCGCTGCTTATGGTGGTAATACGGAGACTCAATTGCTGAACTCAAATAAAGGAACTAAGGATTACACAGTGAGAAAGCTGCAGCAGCAGTTGCATGACATCAAGGAACAAGTAAGATTTAATATTCAGTAATTCTCATACAATCTTAAATTAAATATTAATTGAATTTTCCGTTTTAGACAATGTGTCCTGTTTGTCTGGACCGCTTAAAGAATCTGATATTTTTATGCGGACACGGGACTTGTCAAAGCTGTGGCGATCGAATTGCGGAATGTCCTATTTGTAGAAAACCTGTGGAAAGGAGAATTTTATTGTATTAGAGGCAACGGACCTCGCTTCAATTTCTGTTTTTATTTCGTTGTGCAAGCTTCAAAGTTTATCCGATCGAATGTACTGAAACCAAAAGATTCATCTTAATCATAATAGTGATTAGTTGTAGTTAACATTTTATGAATAATTGAGTATGCAGTTGTGTAGATAAGAATCTAAATCAACCTAGATCCCTAGATTTCCCTTTTATTGTTTGATCTTATTGACATATTGACTTAATGTCTTACTGAGGCAGCTAGATTCTCGTTTGTGAGATCTTTACATTGTCTGTGTTTAATACTGATGGCATTTTAAATTAGCTTAAACTATGAACTGTGTATTGAGTTTTAAAATTGACGAAATAAAGAAATCTTTCTGCTGACATTAAAAATACTAGCCATCTTAATTTCGTGTCCAATTTTACAGTGTATTGAATATTCCAATCGATACTAAAATGCTTTGATGTAGCCAGTGCGTTGCCTGCAACTTTAATTTTGTTCAAATTACCAATGATGTCAATCCCTTCGGCTAGTTACCTTGTGCCTTGAACTACATGAACATTACTAGACCACGTTACATGTTACGCAAGATAAAAAGGCATCTTTGATGTTACTCAACAGTCTTGGGGTATAAACAAGTTTGCAAGACGTCTAGTGTAGCATAGGTGACTTGTGCGTTTTGTTAGGGCTTGCCGTTGTTGAAGTGGTTGTGTCTTTTGTACTTCCACTATTACTGCACAAACTGCACTTGCATTCACATCTTCCTTCGCTATAGCATCTCGTCTCGCAACAAAAGTTGTTGAATTGGAGTCTAACCCCCTTCGCTCTAATAGTCGTACATGATGGTCAGCTAATCACTGCAGTTGATACAGCTCCTCAGCTCCTGCAAAGTGAAATTAATTGTCGTACAGAATATTGGATATTAAAATGTAACGTGAAAAAGGTTGCTGGCTAATGGATGGCTGCTTTGTTACAAAGTCTAATGTACAAGCCTCAGTTCTTTCGTGAGTGGTCAGAACTCACTGTGCAACTTAATTATGAAAGAAAAATGTTCTAGTAGCTAAAAGTTATTTTGAATTTATTCAGTTTGAGCTCCAACATGGCCTCTAAATTGTTCCACTGTTGTAGTTTCATTTTTGAATTAATCTTATCTCTCATATCGCTAGTGTTGTTCATTTTAGTGTTGCTACCCGCTGTGTCAGTTGTGTTTGTGCCAGTATTTTTGTTTCGCCTGTTGCTCATCGGATATGTCAAACTATTCCGGAAGGATTTCCTGAAAATCATGGACGGGAATAACCCTGTGCTTGCTATAGATGATATTCATGGTCGACCTCTGTGCACGATAGTCGGCATGGGGGCATTTGACACCTCAGATGTGGAAAGTTGTAAAGAGTTTGCGAAAAACTCGGTATACGCTGTGGATCAAACGACCCACAAGTTGCTACATCCTGAATCACAACAGTACTACGTGGAATGGAATGGCTTTATGTGGTGGAAATGGGAACCCAACTTTAATGTATCAGATCACATTTCCATTTGGGAAGATAGCAAAATCAAAGTCATAAACGAAGATGAATTGATAAAAATCGTCGGAATCCTTGAAGCTGCACCGTTTCCCAAGAACAAAAGTCCCTGGGAAGTTGTTCTGATTGGAAATGTTTTGTTACAAGGAGTTCAAAATCCTGATAAGCCTAAAACTATTGTAATGTTTAGAGTGAGTCACTAAAAACTAAAACTTGGCAAGTTATTTCCACTATGTATTTCTCAGGTCTTATTAATTATCCTTCCTGATAGTTCCATCATGGATTTGCCGATGGAGTGGCCATGATGCAGTTGTTCATGAGATGCGTCTTCACCGATTCTTTTGACAAAGTAGCAAAGCCAGTGTTCGTTGAGAGATCTGAGTTCCAACGACGCATGCACCAATTGTACTCGGTTATTCAGCTTCCCTACCAATTTTTCAAGCAAGGTATTGTAGCAATGGATGTTAACGACTGGCATCTCCCTGAGGATAAGTTGACACGGAAGATCCATAAAGCGTGGAGTAGTAGAATCCCAATATCGCTCATTAAAGATATCAAAGTTCAGTATAACGTTGGGTTCACTGCAGTACTTGTGAGTGCACTTACTGGGGCAATAAGAGAAATGATGATCCGATCCAAAGTTGCTGTTCCTTCTAAGATGCACGCAATTCTGCCTTTACCTTGGCCGGGACATCCTCCTGGCCTTGGTAATCACTGGTAAAATGTCTCTTCCATAATATTGAGTCATTTGAATGAAAAGATGAATGGTGTTTATGAAACATTCACGAACTTCAGGAGTTACGGATTCATGGAGCTTCCCGTGGGAACAAAAGATATGACAAAGCGCCTGCAGAAACTGCATCGCCAAATCGAGCGTATGAAAAGATCTCCAGTACCTGCCGTTAATTTTGCAGTTTTAAAATTCGCAAATCTGCTTCCAACTTGGATTATCAAGAGGACAATGGTGACCAACTACTTCCCAACTGTTATTTTATCCAACTTCCCCGTAAAGCCGCACGTCTTACTCTCATATCATTTCATCTTTGAAGTGCTTGAATTCAGTGATCATTTTACACGGTGTACTTTGTAGGGACCACCTGCAGACAGTCAAGGAATAGGAGGGTTTCCTCTCGTAGACAGCATGTTCACCGGAGGTAAGAATCCTTACAGAAAATATCATTATGACAATGGCCAATAATTCCTAAGTGCCCATTTTTGTCTGGCAATCAGCAGTTGAACTGCTATGATATTCGCTAATGTCGCTCATGTAATGACTCTCCCGTCTTATCTTTAATATTTCGTTTAAATAACGTCTCTCTCAGGTCCTTTACGAGGCAACATCGGAATAAGTATCACCATCCTAAGTTACGACGGAGCTTTACGCATCGTCACCGGAATCGACTCTGCCATCCTTCCAACTCAATCCATGACCAAAGAATTCATTCAACTCGTCGAACTTGAATTCTCCAAGCTTCGTGCAGCTGAAGTCGTTTAGCCTCTTGGGAGTGTCACTCTAATTAATTAATTAATACGAATAAAAATAATTTTTCTAATGCTAAACTCATTTTTTCTTCATTCTGTACATTTGAAAATGCAAAAATGTAACTCATAGAATTCGTAGACGCCATGATATTATACATATGCTAGGGCTTTTCCTTTGTTGCTTTCCAGGAAGCCTCTCTGACGAAACCCGAACGAAAATTCTGACAAAATTGTACTTCTTTGTTCTGTAGTTAGATATACTGTGGACGACACCCACACATCCATTCATTCGTAGATTGGAGTTTACTACGTTAACTACTGTGCTAGGGGAAGAAAGCTGAAAGACAGCTCACTCATCGCTGTGTTTTTGTAGTATTAAACTGTGTCTACAATTAGACTCGAAATACGTGTGTAACATTTACTGTTAGATAAGCCGTAGTCTTTTCCTATATATATCACTATATAGCAGGCGATTGCATTTCAGTTCCAATTGCTCCAATAAAATCGGGTGAAAGCTGAGCTGGAGCTCCAGCAGAAAGTATTTGCTGTCATGCATTACTCTACGGTTCTTGATGCTCTTCGGTATGACACATTTTATTAGCTTGCCAATAATTATTGTTTTGAAGTAATTAGTTGTAGTGTAATTCATACGAATTTAAATGATATTATGTAATTCTAAGGGAGGCACAGCTGACAGAAGAGAAAGGAGTTCCTAAGCCCCCTTTCATTCCTCCGAAGTTGATTCCCATGTGGGACGAGAGCGTCGACTGGGTGTCGGAGAACAAGAAGACGCCCATGGGCTTCCGCGTTGAAATCGATCACAGAGGTCGAGACCTACTTGGGCTTTACAAGTAAAATCTTTACTTTTATTATTTCACGCATATCATGCAAATGGGTTTATAAAAGTTATCATACAGGAAGACTCCAGAAGATAAGCTTCCGACGGAGATCCGTGAATTCCGGAAGTCAAAATCAAGACTCACACTCCCTTTGAAGACCCGAGAGACGATCGAATTTGAACGACGAATGGAAGCTCGTATGCTAGCTGCCGATACCATCACCAAGCCTTTCGAAGCGTTTGGTATTAATTACTACGGTCCTGCACCAGATAACCCGGACTTACCAAATCTAAAAAAGATTCTGTGGAAGAAAATCGAGGACAAGGAAATATTTCTTCAAGATTGCATTGGAGAGGATCATCGAATTGAGGCGGAAATCATACCAACCGTTTCAGTCTTGGAGAACAAATTGGAAAGCATAACTGTAAGAAAAACTCCGATTTTCTATTGTCTAACAACATAACTGAATAGTACTGTAAATGATCAGGGAACTGTAACCAACAGATCTGCAGTCCAGACAGGGCTCGTAGTTTCATTGAAATGGAATCCGCATGGGACAACGACAAGAACAGAGAAGACATGAAGAATCTGAAGTGCAACTACAGTCTACATAATAAAATTGGCAAGTTTATGTTGGGATACTTGAAACCGGAGCGTAAAACTGTTCGGTAAATAATAAAAGTGCATTCACTAACATTATGTCTAGTTAATAATGACAACGAAATCACATGAATCCTCAATCCTTATGTCATGACTTCCTATTCACAGGTGTATGTTTGTGAACAACCAAGATCTCGTGGATATCTGGAAGGAGAATTGTTTCGTATACTACGCAAAAATGTATCTCATCGATTTCGCTGTAATTCGACAAGTTCCAATTGACTACATGAAAGTTCTCGGGCCATCTGAACTTATGTCCCCATTCGGCTTACGCTGCATACTATACGGTACTTAGGATTTATCCCACCCCGTGACTTCCTTATTTCATAAATCATCAGGGATTTGAATTTTGCAGATGAGAACTGGAAAGCCATCAACTTGGAACAAATCGATACTGCAGAGTTTCGTCACTTCTGCACATCCAATCGACACACGATCATCGTGAAGGATATAACATATGACTCCTGTGAAATCCCCACTGCCCACATCCGCGTCCTTCCTGACGAAGCTCTCTCCAAGTTTTAAACTGACTGTTTTTTTAATAGTAGCTACGTGTACATTTAATTCGATTAATGTTTTTGTAGTTCAATGAAAAAACCGTTGTCATTCGTTCGTTAGACATAATACTAAATGCGTAGAATTACGAAACGCCGCAGGTTAGTTATTGATCTTGGAGGTTGATTTCATGGAGTTGTCCATCAATCCATTTTAGTAGGTTACCCTTCATTTCAGATAAGCAGCTTATAATATCACAGAAGCTGGCATTTAGCTAATTAGCTGGAACTAGACGCTCTGAAAATTCAGCTTTTCTGTTAGTTAACGTTTCTTACAGTTTTCATCATGTTCTTTCCCACACGCCCTGTAACATGCACCTTTTGTAATACCTCAGCTCTAAAATCTAATGATCCATTGCCACCACATGCTTAACAGTAGTCGATTAAAGTAATCCATCCAATTAACAGTCGTACACACTTGACACACACCTCCACCTTCATGCATTGCATATATTATATTGCATTGCATTGTGGGTATGAATATGATGAGACTACTGTGCTGAATGGAGATGGACTGTGTGTGTTGAGTGCGGAGGAGAGCTGGAGTGCGTGACTGCTCATCGATTCCCACCGTCCTCCTATCCCACGATAGCCAAATCTTTGCGGAGTTCCATTCAAACTCTCCTCCGACCTTCGCCATCCATCCTTCCATATTTATTGACATCCCTACAGGTAAACAATCACCTCTCTCACTTTCTCATCGTTTTATCCTTAAGTTAAATAACGCGTATTAGAGATCCTACTAGGCTTTTTTACTAGTTCTAATAGTCACTGTGGTCAGGTGCATTCATCATAAATCATATTTCTCGTTAGTTTAGTCTCATTAAGTGCTTCACCAAATCTAACTGAATTGCGTTAGGATTTGAGGATTGTGTGAGTACCACTGCCACTTCAGATTTAATTGTGCATGTGTGAAATTAGATTAAGCCTTTTTGATTGATTTCAATGATTAAATTCAATGACATTGGTCGCTGTTCAACGGGGAAGGAATGTTAGGATTGTTGTCATTTGATTTCGCATTAACTTTGTAACTTTGTATGCTGTGTTGAACACAAGTAGAATTTATACGGGAAATTTATATGATGACCCATCGTTTCACCAGTCAGTTGTGAATCAGTATTTTATAAGTTGTTTAATAAATTGGGAATTTTTACTGGTTTTGCATCGTCTGAAAATAAGTAAGGACAAGGAAATTCTGTACAATTCTACCATTAACATAATTATTCATAGTTTTATCTGCTCTATATTCTGTACGAACTTGAAGACATTAAAAAGACCCTACGATAACCTTCATCCTATTGGTACAAATTTATTGCTAAATTTTGTGCTATTAAAAGCGAAGTTGGGTCAGATTGGGCAATGAAAGGTTCACCGTTAAATGTAGTATGAAAGTTTTAATCTTGAACTAATTTTTGTACTATTGCACATTGCATTAAGTTGGCAAATATATAAAATAGGGGTTTACTGCACACAAGAATTATCCAGATCATAATTTCATACGATTGTGTTGTAACTACATTTACATTTAGTCTTGCTTAGCTGCAGACAAATTCAGGGTGAGTGCATTTTGGCAATGGCTATTGCATTGCTTTAAGAAAGAGCAAAAAGTGTCCAGAGATATTTTTGATCTTTCGCATGTTCCACACAGTTTAAGTGAAGGTCGACCAGTTCGGTTGAACAGTCTTCGCCACACAACTAACTTAGGTGTCTGGGTATACATTGAAGGCAAGGTATAGTAAAGTGGAAAAAATTATTTTGCTTGTCTATTGTCAACGGTTATTATCTTGTCATTCCAAGACTGGATAATAAGAGCAATTCAGAACTGTTCGGTAAGAACAACAGAAACTGAACCTGTCTACTGACCGAAGTTTAAGTGAAGATCGTGTGTGTACATTTCATTGTGCTCATGATTATCAAACCAGTTTGCAACCTGAGGCTGCGTCTAGTATTTCATTAAGCAATATTGCGAAACCGGCTCATTTTCATAGCATGAGATATTAGCACACGTGGGATGTAATGGGTTTCATACTCGTTCGTATCAATGTCATGTTCCACGTTAGAAGTTTGGAAGTTTCTCTTTATTAAATTAAGCATGGACAATGATAACACTGTATATGTGTAGGGCTTAATCAAGATAATTAACTATGTATCCTTCATTCCTGTGGTAAATGATAGTTTAGCTCATTACCGACTTCTTGAATTGTCTTCGCGTGACTATCCTCAGTTCCACTTGTCTCGGGTTCTTTGCTGTCTCTGATGGAAAGCAAATACTGACGCGTTGTCGATGTATTGTGTGCAAAAATATTGAGAAGGTTTGCTCGAAGATTTATGACATTTGTTGTATCGATTGGCAAAGTAAGCGTAAATATTTGCTCTGAACCTATGAAAGTACTTACTTCATTGGATAAAAGGCTTGCTGGTTTTATTAGGTGGAAATTGGTTGTAGCTCGTTCTACATACTCGTTTTGTGACAATTTATATAGTTGTACGATTGTAATATAATTCTTGTGGTACTATAACTGCATCGTACATTAAAATTGGATTGTAGCCTCTTTAAAACCTGAAATGCTTCTGAATTTTATAACTATAATTGAGATATGATTTTTGTTTTAGAGAAATTCAAAATGTCTTCTGCCGGAGTTGGCGACGGGATCACGAATGGAAGTGAAAATGGAGACTCAGCAAAGCAGCAAGCAGAGGTTAGTTTATTTTAATGTTTTCAACTAAAACTATTTGGCATGTTCAGCTTGAAATTAGATTCTACATGAATAAAAATTAACAAGAATTGCCCGAAAAACGGCTTGTTAAAATAAACCTTCGCGTTTGCGTCCTGAAATTATCCTTTCCTTAAAGTCTTTCAACAATTCACTTTATGGTTAAATCAAGTGTTTAATGTTAAAAACAAAATTTGAAGGCATTTCTTACTGGACTCATTACATCAATTTTGCCATCACTCTCTGCGGAGAACAGGGTGACTATTTTAGAAGTTAAAGTTTTCGTTGTCATAATTTTTAGTCTCAATTTCGCAACTGTATGTATTCCAGGTGTTTGATCCTCCAAAAGAGTTCTCTGCAAAAGCCCACATCAAATCACTGGATGAATACCGTGCAATGCACAAAAAGTCTTTAGAAGATCCTGAAGGCTTTTGGAGTGAAATAGCAAAAGATTTTCATTTTGAGGAATCTCAACCCAAAGGATCCGCATTCCTCAACGCTAATTTTAATGTTAAAAGTGGTCCTATTTCGATTAAATGGATGGAAGGAGCTAAAACTAACATTTGTTACAACGTGCTGGACAGAGTCATCAAAACCAAAGACAGCAAAGACAAAATTGCTTTTTACTGGTAATGAAACCTTTACACGTCTTATGCTTGCAGTCTAAGTAAGTTGTAAGGGTTCTCTATTGTAAAAATTAAACTTTATTGTAGGGAAGGAAATGATCCTAGAGACGATAAGAAAATTACGTACGGGGAATTACTTGCAGATGTTTGCAAATTCGCTAATGTCTTGAAAGAACATGGTGTTCAAAAGGGTGACCGGGTTGTAATCTATATGCCCATGATTATTGAACTCACTGTTGTGATGCTGGCGTGTGCTCGTATTGGAGCTATACATTCCATTGTGGTTAGTGCTTAAACTATGTGGTCTCAGGTCTTAAAAGTTCGGCATATTCATGAGGATGAAGTTCAAAATTGATCTATAGTTTGGAGGATTCTCTGCTGACTCTCTGGCTGGTCGAACGTTGGATGCTCAAGCCAAGATGATTATTACTGCCGATGGAGTTTGGAGAGGAGATAAAATCATTCATCTTAAAGAAATCACAGACAAAGCCCTGGAAAAGTGTGATGAGAATGGACACATAATTCCCAAATGTATTGTGGTTAATCATCTCACTCGTCTCGCATCTAATTCAAAAGACCTAAACTCTGAAAACGAATCACCTACAAAAAGAAAACAATACGACTACAAAGTAAGATACTACTGGCTAATTGTTGTGAAGAAAAAAGTTATCAGGTATCATTATCTTGTATGACGCACAGGCTCCATTCAATGCTAATCGGGATGTCTGGTACCATCAAGTAATGGAAAATGCGTCGGAAGATTGTCCCCCAGTCTGGGTGGATGCCGAAGATCCACTTTTCATGCTTTACACAAGGTAGTGAACAAAGGAAAACTATTTTAACTTATTATTATTTATTAACTTTTTAATTTGTGATTTTTGTTTTATTCGTAACACAGTGGATCAACTGGCAAGCCCAAAGGAGTTATGCATACTCACGGTGGATACATGCTTTACGGAGCGACAACTTTTAAATATGTTTTTGATTATCATCCTGGAGATATTTATTGGTGCACGGCAGATATTGGATGGATAACTGGACACACTTACGTTGTTTATGGTAAGGTTAATTCAATGGTTACTAGTGAACTTTGATAAATAGATGAAAATATAATAAGATTTATTATCTTCTGCTATTAAGGTCCTCTCGCTAACAATGCTACCAGTATCCTGGTAAGTACAGACTGTACAGTACTTTTCGAATAATATGATAATGATTGGTGTTTATTATTTCCTATTGCCTTCTCACAGTTTGAGGGAATACCTTTCCATCCAGACAACTCCAGATTCTGGGCGGTTATCGAAAAGTACAAAGTTAATCAATTTTACACGGCCCCGACTGCTATCAGATCTCTTATGAAGTTCGGGGACGAGCCTGTTAAGAAGTAATAATTAACTATTCTCTTTTTAATGATAAAGATAATTTTTTATTTTTATAACAATTCGAACAAATCAGATATGACAGAAGCTCTCTGACGGTTTTGGGAACAGTTGGAGAACCTATTAACCCTGAAGCGTGGCTCTGGTATCATCGTGTTGTTGGAGATTCTAGGTTAGATAATCAATCAGTAGTAGATACGAATTGATTGATAACGTAAATTATTGGGATTGTGGTGAATAATTAGATGTCCTATTGTCGATACATACTGGCAAACAGAGACGGGAGGGCATGTATTAACTCCATTGCCAGGTGCAACTCCTGCAAAGCCAGGGTCTGCTGTAAGTTTTCTGCAGAATAACAATCAAAATAACTACTTCACCCCTGGTACTAAACATATTCTGTTGTTTCAGACATACCCCTTCTTTGGTGTATCGCCAGCAATTGTCGATGAAAGTGGGAAAGAAATAGAAGGTGCGGGTGAAGGGTACTTGGTGTTTACCAAGCCATGGCCTGGTATGATGAGAACTGTGTATGGAGACCATGCTAGATTTGAAGAAACTTATTTCAGCAAATTCCCAGGCTATTACTGTACTGGCGATGGTACGGCATTTAATTTAGCTTTAAAAGATTCACACAGATTTGGTATTATTAGTCGTGCGTTTGTTTAGGTGCAAAACGGGATAAAGATGGGTATTACTGGATAACTGGCCGCGTTGATGACATGCTTAATGTATCAGGGCATCTTCTTAGTACAGCGCAAGTGGAATCTGCTTTGATTGAGCACAAATGTAAGAATATTATCACGCACTCAATGTTTCCTAACTAATTCTGCCAAAGAGAGAGATTTGAATATTGCTAATGTACCAATTTATTTGCAGCTATTGCTGAATCAGCTGTCGTTCCGATAACTCATGAAGTGAAAGGAGAAGCATTATATTGCTTCGTGACTCTTAAAGATGGCAATGAATTTACCACAAAATTAGTTGCTGAGTTGAAGCAAAAAGGTATTGGCATATTTGAAATTTTAAATACATCAATATGAAAAGCAGCATTAAAACATCTTATTTTATTGACTGCAGTCAGAGAAAAAATTGGACCTTTCGCAACACCTGAGATGATTCAACTGGCACCAGCACTTCCCAAAACAAGGTCAGGGAAAATCATGAGGCGTATTCTTCGAAAAATAGCTTCAGGAGAATCAGATTTTGGTGATACCAGTACTCTAGCTGACACAACCGTCATAGAACTTTTGCTGAAACACAAAATTACTCCTCCAAGTAACTGACTCTCGTAATGAATCTTTTGGAACTGTTGGCTGTTACGATACGAAGACGAAGAAAACTTTCCAAAATATAATCCATAGAAAACATTCGGCATGTTGTATTAAATATATAAGTTTACAAAATGTAGAGCTGAATAGTGTGGTACAAATAGTATGACTTATTATTAAAATAATGCACAAACAGGTAAGTTGCAAGCATGACATCAGACACAATAAAATGAACCCTAGGCCGGCACCTACAAGCAGTTAAAGTGTATGAATGTAATATATTTGTAGCAGTGAACGGTTTCATTTTAAATTAACGCTTAGACTGATGAAGCAATGTTTATTTTTGGTATTTAATTTGACCCGTGTTTCATATTAGAATTCCTGCCTTGAATCAGCATAATTGCACATGTAAAGTTTCACTGTAATCCAAGCTTATAAATTAGCAGCTACTGTATTCTGCTCTGCTTCGACTGGAACGAACAGAAAGCCTTGTACTTACATATCATCATACACTACACACAGTGTAATCCTATTTAATGATGCAGTACTTATATCTGTAGTATGGAACATGAGTTCTGGATGGCGGAAGTTGTGATGTCAGTGATGAAAGTGTATTAGTAACAGTTTGTAGTAAGCAAAAAAATAATGATCACTCTAAATAGAATAAAATGCTAACAAATGATAATATTCTTTTGAAGGAAGCTGAGTCACAAATAATCGTAGTTTATTTTATCATCACTCAAGTTCACGAAAGTATTGATGAGTTAGCAGAGTGCAAAGTGTCATATCCGACTTTGAAGCCTCCATTTGTAATGATTTCCCGTGTTTGTTCCACATTATTGATGAGGTCTTCAGGTTTGAAACGAGAGAGCTTATCCTCATCAAGCAAAGCCAGGGGCGGTGTGAACTGGTACAGTACAATAAAGTAAGAGAAAGCATTTCCAACTAGAGAAACGAGGAAACTTCGATCGAAAGTGACATATCGTCCTCCAGTCAAAGCTGTTTCAAAATGCCCTGTGTAACTAAAGTACAAACTCATAGTGAAGTAGATCTCGTCTATTGACTTTCTCCCGAGGAATCCCTTTCTCCGAATGATTTCTAGGCCATCCATTGCTACTTCCCCAACCTGGGCAGACAAGGTAGACACCAAGTAGAGCATGATTAGGGAAGTGAAAAGGAATAGTCCCATAAGTACTCCGTCTAGTTTCCTAGCTGAAATACGAGTGCACCAACTATGACTACAAACTAAGTTCTTTACTTGCTTGCTATCGCATTATCGTATTATGTGAGAAGGATAAGATTATTCTGCATACCATATTTGAATTCCTCGTGAGCAGTCAAGCTTCTTGCGAAGTAGTAAATTTCCAAGCAAATACTGAAAACTTGAGTTCCATAGTAAGTCTCGATGACCTTAGAGAACATTGTGTCTGCTCCCCTAAGGAGATCTAAGAGGCCCACGTAATCTCTGAACAAGTGGTCGAATCCTGTCCTGCTTTCACAATGTTCTGCTCGAGTCTTGTTAACTTCTCCTTTATGCAAAACAGCTTCCAGTCGCTCGTTCCATGTGGCAAAAGCATTTTTAAGAATTTTGCATTTGTACATGAAGAGTAAAGTGTAGGCATTAGAGGTGACAATGATGAAACCAAATAGGAAGTCCCCGAGTAAGCTGATATATCGAAAGTGAGGTACAGCATGAATTGGTGGGAAGAAAGTTCGTACTAACAAAATGAAGAACTCAGTAGGTCCTCCACTTGAAATTGGGGCGAATCTTACTGTGTGAGACAGTACAGATGAAAGTTAAGAAATGGGAGGATTATTTATGGAATCAGTGTGAATTCTTACTTATAGAAAGTCCGATGACTAGGAACATCATAACGCAATAGAAGACAGTAGTTTTAGTCATAAACTGGCGTACATTCTCAGGATGCTTAGCTGCATCAATTTTCATTATTTCTACAGCTTCGTCCCAAAATGTAAAATATTGGGCGATAAAGGTCCGATTAAAGAATAGTGAGATGTCCCCTGAGAAATTAAGTGTTTCTGAGTTGAGGAAAGAAAGTTGAGTGAAGTGAAAGTAAAAGTAGATCGGGAATCGTACCGGAGCAAATGTGGATCAAAGAAAATAACGCTATGAGAACTGGAACGAAGTTCCGTCTGATCAGAAAAAGTTCTTCAAGTCGCAGAATTTCGCGTGATTTTGTTAACTTCTTGGTTTCTGCATTTATCGTCCATGTGGTCTTGTACACTTTCGGTTGATTAGGCCAATTTAGCAATACTCCTGCTAACGAGAATATTAAAATAACGCTGCAAAGTAGCATGATTGCTCCTGATATGAAGAACATCCAACTTCGGAAAGATTTCCAGGAGTATGAAAATTGTCTCGCAAAGTCATTTCTTATTCGCAATTGCAAAGGAAATCGTAGGTGAACTAGTAAAAATATACGACAAGGAGTGAAAGCATGGGCTAAATTCCCTGCTAGGAGTCTCTCGGTCCCTTCGGCTACTTCTTCATCATAATCTAAAACAGACTGGAGGTTTGTGTGTCCGGTTGCAGACTGAACTCTTGAGCCGCGAGGAAACGAAGGTCTTTGTGTCGTAGACTTAGGAGTTTTGGGAATATCTTCTTCACTTTCTTGAGATTCCTGCATTGCGCTGCAGATACAGGCTCGTCTTTAAGACTCAAGGCCAGGTTATAAAGAAGTTGATGTGAATTCAGACGTAGGTTCCAACAACTGATGGGAAATAAATTGGCCTATACGATGATAGTTTTGCTGTTTTAATACTTTTTATTTTTATTTGATGAAGGTACCCCACGACAGCTGTATCACGTTTCACTGTAGTTACTTAGGAATTTATACAGTAAGCGTATTCTTATGTAAACGCTTTGTTCCTTACTTTGTCAAAAGTACTAAGGTAAATTCATATAAATGACCTTAAAAACGCTAATTCAATAACAAGTATTCCTAATCTGGATTCTGAAACATTTTTTTGGTATTAGAGAAAGACTACATTCTACTTCACAGCATAAACGTGTATCTGAGTCGCAAAAAAATGACCCAGCCAAAAACTCTAGCTTTATATCATTGTTTGCTCATAAGCTTGGGCGTACTTATCGTTCCAAAAATCATCATCAGCCGAGAGTGTTCCGCCAGTTGTCGTTAAGAACGAACTTCATCATCGCAAGTTGATTTTGTACGATTTTCCATTCGCATTATGAATATTCGACGATTCATGTGGTGTAGTAACCGACCATTCATACCATACGTCACTTGGACTCGATAGCCTCCATATTGATATAACTCCATCTTCTCCCGTACTCATTGGGATTGGATTCTAGAATATAATAAAACTGGTCAGCTTATTTAGTTCCTTTAAAGAATCTCATTAACAAATAGTCGCCAGTCAATCTCACCCGTAAGGGGAAGAAAATTGGGAACCAACTAAACATTCCTCGAGAGAAAGTTTTCGGAAGTATGCTCATTATGACCGAGCCGTAAAGAACGGATTCGAAGAAGCCTAGTAACCCATGAACTGTACAGTTCTGTGGTGCAGTGAATCTGACGTCAGTCATCCTGTCATTCGAAGCTTTCGTATCTGTCAGTACAAACAAACAAATGGAGTAGATTAACATCTTACAGGAGAACAGTGCCTCCATTTCTTAATTCTTGTAAGTACCTAATTTTGGGTGTGCGAAGTGAAAAATTTGCATCGGTTCCGATATTTCGTAACGCGTTCTTAAATTACAAACGTAAGGTGTTTCGAACGGAACAATACTAGTAGTTGTAACGCTAAGGTCAGCTCTAACAGCGGATTTTCGAACTTCATGCCAGATTTTAGAAGACATTACGGGACAAATATAGCTGGTGTATGACTGAGGAATCATGACTCCTCCAGGCTTCAGGAATTTTTGAGCTCCATCCAGGCACTCAGGTGACAGTTCGTTATCCCCAAAAGATCCCAACAGTTCTGATACAATTATATCTGCTTTCTCCGGAGCATCCCATTCTCGCATATCTTCTTCGATAATAGTCACATCGGAACCTCCCCAGTCTCTCTTTCTCAAGACCCGCAAAGTGTTAACGGCTCCGAAATTCTTTTCAACTGCATACACTCGAATATTTCTTTTTACAAAACTAGCTGCTTCAAGAACTTTCCTCACAAGGGGTCCACGCCCTGCGCCGACTACCATCACAACTCTGCAAGAAGATATAATTGGTTAATTGGTTAGTTCGAAACCCAATACAACAACACTCGAAAGTTACTGTAATCACATACGCTGTAATTTTATTAGTTTCGGGTTTAGGAATAAGATCGACCAGAGCTTGAGCAACAGCTTCTTTGTAGAGTTCATACTTCACAGGATCTTTCTCAAAGCAGTCATAAGTTTGTGACTCTAAGTCATCATGTAAAGGTTGCAGAGGTATCTGTAGAAAGTCTTCATAACTGCCAAACTTTCCGCTCATTTCAGAAGAATAGCTATCCCATTTTAAAACCTAAACAAACATAAATCTATTAGTTGGATAGAACTTAACACAAGCTAGACATTTATTTTTGAATTGCGACGTACGGTTCGTTCTCTGATGTAATTGATGTACTCTCTGTACCAATTGTGGTCTCTAGGCATTGCGTTTGCAAACGCATCTCCATTAATAACAACCTGCGCTCCCAAGTCAATAAATTTCAGCAATACTTGCTGGTGTCTATGTGACAAAACAGGATAGCCCTTGGAATTCGCCATGAAAATTTCTGCAATAGGACAAAATATCATAGTACCATCCGTAACAAAAATTAGTTGAGCAAAACTTGTTTTAACAATACTTGTCGACAAGAAAATGGCTTTCACTGGTTCGCCAAACCATCGATTAATTATATGTTCTTCTGGGAGATCAGCTGGTATTTCTAAAACTGGAGATAATCTTGAATGATTGTTACACAGTCGTCGAAACTGATTCCATCTGAAAAACGAAGACAATATATTTTCTCAGGGCCACCTCATTTTAATCAGTTATCAGTGAATAGTAGAATACTTACATTCCCCAAGCACTAGTTTTATTCACTGTACTACAATCCACGTTTGCACTACCATCACGACCTTCGTCTTCGAAATTCATTGGAACTTTTACCCACACTTGCTGTAATTGTAAAAATGTCAAGTTAGATTAAAGATTGTTGCAAATGCATGAAGACTGGGCCGAATGCACGAATTTACTTACCGAACAAGTGAATCCAAGAAGAATTTGAGAGTTCAAAACTTGTGCTAATCGGAGACACATACTTTTTGGAAGTTCGCACAAAAGTACGGAAACTCCCAAGTGCTTTGCGTATTTGAACTCTTTTTGTATGATTTCTTGAGCTCGGAATGCTACTGTCATATCCTTCCCTTCCAACTGTTCATCCAATGTTCGAATTTTCAGCACAACATTATTCGTCCAGTCAGCTATATGTAACACAATCCCAATACAACTTTTACTTTCAGTATTTAGTGACTATAATATGCCGCAACTGCAACTTGAGTCTTACATGGAGATTTCAGATCCATATCAAACCAACCGAACGGCTTTTCCGCAGGAAACGGCTTCCCTTCCATCTTACACTGTACATATTCGTTGTCTAGAACAGTGTCTAAGATAACGAAACTAAATCTGCAAGATGAACCACAAGACATTCATGAATACTAATGTATGATTTCGGTTCAAAGTATAAAACGAATCTCCATTATCTTCTCATACCCAGCCCTGCGAGTAGCTTTGAGCGTATTTGAAATATCCTTCTGCTCATACATTCGAATCCCAATACTAACTCCACGACCCTCTGGCACATAATCCGAATGGAAATCGTCATCTGTTGAGGACCGCACATCCCCCTGAGGCTGATCGTTGCCGTTCATCGCTCCAGCTGCAAACAAAACTCGTCCAGAGTCGCCTCTACCGGCCCTTCCATCGTTCCCTTCCTCAGGGGGAGTTCCCCAAGCCTCCCCTTCGTCCATGACTTTGTCAACCCCCACCACGCAAGACTTCTTCACCAGTAAACAATTAACACACTCAGCGTCCTCCACGACTTAAAAAGAACTCCTTTAAATCCCAAACAACTACGACAGCGATTTCGCTACAGGAGATTCTTGTGAACGGTGTTCGCTTGAAGTTGGAGTCGCAGGGGGTGCGTCAAAGTCAAAGGACAACGGAGGACGACGGCAATGAGGCGTGTTGAGAACGAGGTGATGAGCAACAACAAAGTACCGGGGAAAAGTTCAAAGGAGGAGTGAGAGTTGGCGCCGTTGGCAGATGGAGCGTCCATCGCTCCTTCCCGCTCACCACCATCTGCACAATTTGTCTCAATCTGCCCCATCGGAGAAAGTTTGGGGAAAGCTGAGTCGTTTCACATGATCGTGTAGTGCGATGAGATTGAG
>JAQGAD010000242.1:0-52406 GCA_034696625.1 Isotomurus palustris | reverse complement strand
CTCCATTAAGTGAATGTAAAATAGAGCAAACTAGTAAAAAGTGTGTTGACTGTGTTCCCACTTCCATTTGCCATTTCCTTTAATGCACGTCCGGTCGCACAAATGCATCCCATCTACTTATGCGTTAGTTTAGTTTGGCCGTGTGGATTTTGGCCTCTCTCGTTTTGATGAACAATTAAAAGAGTAACGGGACTTTTTAGGCTGAAAGCAGTTGGACTTGAAGTTGGAGAGTCAACGGTTAATGATGCACAGCACAGCTAGTTCCACAAATAATAATATAAAAAAAGAGAACACACACATAAAACACAAGTATTTATTTATCAAACGAAGCGTTAATTAGTAATTAGTATTAATTACTTGTCTGGCTCATTACTGTGGAAAGTATCCCAGTCTATTTATATTTATATAAGCACCTGATATATTGCGAAATAGAGACACGTTAGACGTAACACGGTGTAAGATTTATTTAATGGTGGCTGCACTAATAAACCTGAGCGTGTAACAAGAAGCAATAAAAGAATGTAATTGTGATTATTTTTAGAGTAATTTGGGAAGGTGTAGGAGAGGCTTATTGGTGGAAGACCAATTAGAATTTAATTTTGGAGTTGAGGGAGGGACGTGTGATTAATTTGGACTTAAGACGAGAGTGAAAACTGTTGAATAAAAGAAGTAAAACTAAACTGCAGATGAAAAGAAAAGGCAAAAAAAGGGGAGGTTGACGAAGAAGGAGAGTTTCATAATTCGTTTTGCAGCCACAATGGACGGTTAAAAGTTAATTGGTGGGTTATCAAATAGGTTTAAAGTTAAAGAGAGTCTTTTATGTTTCGAATCTTTGAGTGGATCTTCCTCACAGACTGCGTGTTTGTGATTGTCACGCTTTTGAGTTAAGGCAGCGATGCATACGCAGAAACACACAGAGACTATCATCTTTATTAAATTGAACTCACGGCCAACTCAAGTCTCCTCTGAGGCTTAAACTGCTTAAGTGTTGAAAGAGCGAGTTTACAGAATTATTTACACTGTGTGTGTTTTATCTCCCAATGTGATATTTACTTTTACACGCTCAGCTTCGCTTTTATTATTCAGAGTCCAAGTTACGTCAAAAAATGATGTGAAATGACAGAGGAGAGATTGAGATGAGAGTCTCTATGAGAGAGAGATGACTTTCTTAAAATGCTTTATTTAAGGAGCTTTTTGTATTCTTATTCTTGTATAAAAAAAGCTGTTACGTGTCGATTGTTATGGGCAATAATGCTTAAGGTTGAAAGTAAGTCTCCTTTCAACAATGGAATGAGGACTCAAGTCTACCAGCCAAACTTACAATAATAGCAAATATAGAGTGGAGTTGGTTTTTTACGTTAAAATTGTGACATCACGAAGGACTCTGTCATCAGCAGACAGAGGAGACTTATTACAATTCGTTTTATTTTTTATATTGTTGAAGTTTGGATTGTTGGAGAGAGAGAGGCTTTATTATTGGCATTTGATAGCCACACGAGTTCTTTATCGTTATTGTTGTGTTTCAAGTAAGGAATAATTGTACTCAGCCTTCACAATTATAATTTGGAGGAGTATCATATCATAATTCATTTGATTATGATAATTAATTGAAAGCATATATATCAGCCTTTTTAATTTTTTATTGTGCTACTACTGTCGCAGTTCTTTGCTGTGTCCTCATAATTAGTTGATACACTTTTGACTTTGTTACTTTGTTGTTTCGCCTGAAGCCTTAAAAGAAACCTCAACCTCAAGTGTAGCAGGATTGATTGAAGTTTGCAATTTAATGGAGGAATTTATTGGGTACAAGTATTAGTGCCCTTTGAGTTTGGTGGGATAAAATGTAGAAGAAGTGAACAGCCCTGTGATTACGCATTAATTACTAATTCACATTTATTGCGGAGTGCTGGCAGATGTGGTGGTGGTGGTGGGGAGCAGATGTTAATGGAGATCATTTTTGAAGACATTCTGAGGAGATCGAAGTGAGGCTGAGGTGCTGAAGTGCAGACTTTGTTACTCGAGTGTAAAAATGCGAGGAGATTAAAAGGAGCGAATGAATGTTGAGGTTCATTTCAAGCGAAAGCAATGAGAAGAATCGGCGTTTGTGGAGATGAGGATTGGAGGAGTGAGCACCTGTTGCACATCGTGGGTCCTCGTTTAGACAGACGTTAGACAGTTGGCTGAGTGGTGAGACACAAAAGTGTAACGAATGATCCAGTTTGGGTGACGGAAGATGAGATGAGGTGGAATCACTCAGACAGACAGATTGGGTTTGCATGGTTAGTGTCTTTGGTTGAATCCGCAGTAAAATAGAAAGTAATTAGAGGAGAGGTTAGTTAGGTTAAGTAGGTGAGGAGGCTGCCAACAATTAACTAACATTTAGTAAATGTGGATTAAATTAAGTGTGGGACAAGTAGGACCGTTTTTGAGTTCTAAGAGGCTTTAAATTAAATAGAAGGGTAGATAGAATTTCAGTTGGCGTGTTACTGACTTCTATTCAGAATTGAATTCGAATTGCAGAAACTGCGACAAGTGAAGCTCTCTCTGTGGATATCACGAAGGATACTCACAACCTGAATCATCATCATTAATTGTGTGTGTGTGGAAGTGAATTGGGCACAAAGCTTATCAAACAAAGGTGACCTGGATATCATCATCTCTCTTCTGGATTGATCATCCCCTCATCATACAGTGCAATATTAATCAATAACTGGAAGGACACGCACGTTGTTATTTATTTGGACATCCCTGAAAGAAGAATGGTGAAGTCATCGTACACTCAAGATGTGATGGACTTTTATGGAAGCAGAAGGAAGAAGAAGAGTTGTTGGAGGAATCAACTGTCACTCTTTTAAACTACGCCAGCAAAGGTTGGTGAGATTAATTGCTCTAATTTGTTTTATTCCATTTTGAGTGAAGAGATTGGGGACAATAAGTGTTTGTGTAAAAATGGGAGTTTAGTGCGGAAGGATAATTAATTGTGATTGGATGTGGCCTACTAAAAACTAAAAAGCTTCGCACGCGGACCATTGTTGGTTGTTGGATTGTTGGCTGGTCATGATCTCCAATAATTGAGATTTTAGTAATGAGGAAAGATTGAACAACAATCCTCCCCGTTGCAATTGCAACAATGGGGATGAATAGGTCGGGATGAGATGATGATTGTTGAGTAGATGAAGGGGAGGGAAGGAGAAGGATAGAGGCCACGACAACACAACCCCAGTTGACTCGTAAAGGCGCAAACTTGTTGGGCTACTTTGAAGATGCAGTTTTATTGAAGTTAGGAGAGCTGCGATTATTAAATTGCCTCCTCATTCTCGTCCAGTTTGAACTGATGAGGACGATCGAAAGACCTGTCCGCCATTAGGGGACGCAATTAACTGCAAATTGGAGTGTAGCTTAATTATTTATTCCACCGTGGAAAGGTGAGGAAGGTAGGGACACACGTGATGCGGTTGACTTATTAGGAGATGCAAATTGACAATGGCAGGGTAAGTCTGAGGATCTCTTTTGGTTGCGTGGAAGTGATGATGAGTAATTAGGCCCCATCGCTCGTAAACTCTCCGCTTTACGAGTCTCCGTTGAGATCTTTATGTCTTCATCGACGACTTTTAGTTTGGGCCAGCCTCTCTCCACTAATTGTTTTAAGTTGCACTGAACTTGAACCCAATTAACTCTCGCTCAACTGAACTGTGCATATCCTATCCTAATTTGCATATTTGGAAGGTGGCGACTCTTCTAGAGACAATAGAACTTCTAGAAGTAGTAGAAATGGTGTAGAAAGTGGAAGGAAGGGTTTGCAAATAAGGTCACAGGTTATCTTTATGGTTGGAGATAAGCGGGAGGAACTCTTAGGCAACTGCTGATAAGATTTATAAATGAGTTGCAATGATAATGACTTTAAATATTTATGTCTGTGTGTGTTTGTGTTTCAGGAGGAGATGGTTTAACAGAAGAAGGAAGGAAGGAGACTGCGAATCACAATCATCATCTCCAATCTTAATGATATTCTACGAGTGATATTGTTTAAACAAAGACTGACCGGTTTCAATCAATTAATCATCATCAATTAATCGTTAATTAATCAAAATCAAATGATATTAAAAAAGATGCACAAAGATACTTCAATCAACAAAAGCTTCATTGTCGTTGGTTGAAGAAGAAGAAGACGAAGTTGGAGGAGAGCTGATGTCTCATTCTGGAAGTCACCACCATCCTCACCACTCCCACCACAGCAGCTCCACGTCGAATTCGACCGGAGGAAGTGTTTCGTGTCCGTGCACTCCCATTTCTGGAGGAGGCTCCTCTTCTGGAGCCAACAACACACCTGGAAGTTCCTCCGCTATGACGAACGGATGTCACCTGAACTGCAGTTGCGGCTGCAGCCTCTCGTCCTCCCAGTCTTGTTCCAACATCTCAGCTACCACCACCGTCTGCGCCTGTTGCTCCAGCAGCCTTCCTACAGGAGTATCCTGTTGCAGTTCCAGTAGCTGCAGCAACTGCCAGTTGACGAGCAGTGTTGGAAGTCTCCTGAGCAGCGGAGGAAGTCTCAGTTTGGGTTCCAGTGGAAGTGGACCAGCTACTCTCGCTAGTTCCTCCAGTTGTGGAAGCTCCAGTGGTCTTCAGGGACTTCAGCAGAAACAACAACAACAGCAAAGTCAGAAGGGGTCTCAAGGGAGTTCCGGAGGAATGTCTGTGAGTAGTGGGAATGTGAGCAGTGGAATGGTTGGCGGGAACTCGGGGAATCCTCCAGGAGGATCTTCTTCGTCGAATGTCAACAGTTCCTCCAGTTTGCGTGAGATGCGGGAGAGTTCTCCGGGGAGTGTGAGTAGTGTGTGCAGTGTGATAAGCAACTTTGGAGGAGGTGGGGGGAGGGATGGAAGTCTCCACATGTTGAGTTCCAAGGACCAACTGCGACAATTGTTTGAAGCGTGTAAGGCTGGCGATGTGGGGAAGGTGCAGCAGTTGGCGAGCAGAAGCAACGTGTCCGCGAGAGACACTTCGGGGAGGAAGAGTACGGCGCTGCACTTCGCTGCAGGCTACGGGAGGAAGGACATTGTGGAGTACCTCTTGAATCTCGGGGCGCAAATTGACAGTCAGGACGAAGGAGGCCTCCAGGTACTGCCGACCTTGACGCATTTTTGTTCTAGAGGAAGGATTTGATGATCCATCTGTAGTAGATTGAATTTATACTAACGTGTTTTTGTGTTTCTTGACGCAGCCGTTGCACAACGCGTGTTCGTTTGGTCACACTGACGTGGTGCGTCTTTTGTTGGCGCGTGGAGCGGATCCGAATGCGAAGGACCACTGGTCATACACGGGACTCCACGAGTCTGCGGCGAAGGGGAAGATCGAAGTCTGCATCGCGCTGTTGCAGAACGGAGCGGATCCGTCGATTCGGAACTCTGAGGGAAAGACTGCGTACGACTTGGCTGACCCCGGATCCACCCAAGCCGTCTTCACAGGGGAGTACATGAAACACCAGCTCCTCGAAGCTGCCCGATCCGGAAATGAAGAAAGGTACGCCCATTTAATCCTGATTAATTAATTAATTACTCAATTAATTGATTAATTAATTGAAATTGCAGACTGATGCAGTACTTGACCCCACTCAACTGCAACATCGCAGCCTCCGATGGAAGGAAGTCAACTTGTCTCCACTTGGCTGCAGGTGAGTCCCAATCACAATTGAAACCTACGAGGGGTGTGCTGAGGTGTCGAAATTGTTTTTAGGCTACAACCGACTGAAGATCGTGCAGATTCTGCTGCAACACGGAGCAGACGTCCACGCGAGAGACAAAGGGTGAGAGACACACATTTGCTAATTGTTTTTACTCTCCAATTAACACTTAAAAGTGTTAATTACAATTAACAATTAGAAAATTCTAATTAATTCTTCTTTCGTTCACAGCGGACTCACTCCACTTCACAACGCTGCCTCGTAAGTGTCAAAAGATAAAAGAATGGCGACGAAGTGTGAAAAGCTTTTAGGAGTGTTTTAATTAGTGGAAATAAATGTGATGAATTCGCAGGTACGGACACTTTGAAGTGTGCGAGTTGCTGATCTCTCACGGGGCGAATGTCAATGCTGTCGACTTGTGGCAGTTCTCCGCGGTAAGCCAACCTCCTCAGAAGTACCTGCCAACTTAACCTCTACTTATCTGACGACCTCTTGACCTTTTAGCTCCACGAAGCAGCTCAGAAGTCGCGCGTCGACGTGTGTTCCCTCCTATTGGCCCACGGCGCTGACCCGACGCTTTTAAACTGCCACGGGAAGTCAGCGATTGACCTCGCAGGCTCGAGACAACTGCAGGAGAAGCTTGCCTACGAATACCGCGGTCACACGCTCCTCCAGTCCTGCAGAATGGGAGACATTTCGCGGATAAAGAAGCACTCGGACCAGCTGATCCAGCAGTTCCAGCATCCCTTCACCCTGGAGAACGGACTCCACGTGGGGCTGAGCAGTTGGCCGCAGCCGCAGCTGAAGAAGACGGTGGAGATGCTGCTGAAGAAGGGCGCCGAGTTGAATGGGAAGGCGAAGGACGGGTCGACGCCGCTGCACATCGTCGCGGAACGCCCCGACATGTGCGAAATGATGGAGATTCTCCTGAAGAATGGGAGTCTGGTGAATGTGACGGATGGAAATGGAGAGACTCGTGAGTACTTTGCTTATTAAAGACAGTTTTGCATGGAGAATGGATGAGTGAATGTGTCCCATTCATTTGGCGTAGCTTTGCATCGGTGTGCGCGGTCGGAGAACACGGGAGGGTGCAGACTGCTCATTTCTTATGGCGCAGACATAACGATTGTGTCTCACCAGGGATACACTCCTCCGCAGTTGGCCTCCTCTAATCTCGTCAAGATTATTCAAGGTACGCAGACATCAGACAGAGAGATAAGAAGGAGATAAGAAGGAGATAAGAAGGAGGGAAGAAGGAGGGAAGGAGTGAGATGGATGGATGGAGTTAATGTGGTTGGTTGGTTGGTTGTTGTGTAGAGCCTCCGGTGGTGGACTTGGAGAGACAGCTTCTGGAAGCCTCCAGAACTGGAGACCTCGACACAGTCATCAAGATCCTCAGCCAGCGACCAGACATCGTCAATTGTCGCGATGTCGAAGGGAGGAACTCCACGCCACTTCACTTCGCAAGTGGTCAGTTCATTACTTTTCGTTGGTAGATGTTTCTGGGTGATTCCTGCCTGTCAGAACTAGTTAATTGATTAATCTTGTGGTAATTAGGCTACAATCGAGTTGCAGTTGTGGAGTATCTGTTGCAACATGGAGCGGATGTCCACGCCAAAGACAAAGGGTAAGATGAGGTCTTAATTACTTTGTTAATTAATTTAATTAATTAGTTCCCCGATGGCACGCTGAATCAGAGCCTCTGTGCTGGTATCAGTGACTAATCTCAGCTAGGGGGAAAGTAAAGACGGAGGGTTGAGCAGGAACTTGGGTCACGTGACCTTTGCGCCTTTTAAAACACTCCCACACTCATTTAACATGTGACCTTTGACCTTGAGACGCTTACATTGTTGTTTAATGTGACGCAGGTACCTCGTTCCTCTCCACAACGCAGCGTCTTACGGACACTTCGAAGTCACGGAGCTGCTCGTTTCTCACGGAGCGGGTGTCAATGCTGTCGACCTCTGGAAGTTCTCACCGGTAAGATCTAATCAGATTTAAAACACTTGATTAATTAATTAATTAAAGGCGATGAGTGATTAAGTGTGACGATATTTGTTGACGCGTAGTTGCACGAGGCGGTGGCGAAGGGGAAGTACGAGATAGTGAAGTTCCTCTTGAAACACGGCGCAGATCCGACGAAGAAGAACCGCGACGGAATGCTGCCGATCGACCTCTGCAAGGACGAAGACATCGCCGACCTTCTGCAGGGAAACTCCGCCCTCCTCGAAGCCGCCAAGAAGGGAAACCTCGCCAAGCTGAAGAAGCTCCTCAGTCCAGACAACATCGTGAGTATTCCAACAGAGTTAATTGCCCTAATTACCCCACTTAATTAATATAATTAATATGCAATTAATTAATTACCTTGATGTAGACTTGTCGGGACACTCACGGGAGGAATTCGACGTGTCTCCATTTGGCCTCAGGCTACAACAATTTGGAGGTGGCGGAGGTGCTGCTGGAGAAAGCGTCTCAGTGGGGCGTCGAAATAGTCAATCGCACAGACCGCGGAGGACTCATCAGTCTCCACAACGCGTAAGTCAATCTGGACGAACCCTGACAACATGTTATCTGCAGCGCTTAATCTGAATTATTTATGTTCGCAGATCTTCCTACGGACATTTAGACATCGCAGCTTTACTCATCAAGTTCAACGCTCATGTCAACGGTGAGTACAAGTTAATTAAGTTAATAATTAGGTCAATTAATTAGATCATAATTTAATTAATTATGGATTAAATTGCAGCGACTGACAAATGGTTGTTCACCCCGCTGCACGAGAGCGCCCAGAAATCGCGCACCCATTTGTGTGCGCTTCTGCTCGCACACGGCGCGGATCCGTTTGCGAAGAACCAGGAGGGCCACACGCCCATCGATCTCGCGGTGGCTGAAGACGTGCGGTCGCTGCTGCAGGACGCGATGACCACTGCGCAGTCGCTCCCCGTCACTCTCTCCGTCAAACTGACTCCTGGCGGAGGAGTGAAGTCTCCTCCCTCCGTCATTCAGTGTCACTCCATTCCTTCCCTTCCCAACGGACACTCCCCTTCCTCCTCCACCGACGCTTCTGGAGCTGCGTCTTCTTCGTCCGCAGCGTCCTCCTCCGAAGTCCCCGTCGCCAATGAGACTGTGATAATGCCTTCTGGAAACCCCTTCCTCATTCCCATTCGTTCGCTCCTCTCCTCTGGAGGTGGCGACGGGGAAGCGACTCCGGGCCCTTCCTCCAACGCTTCCATATCTTCTGCAGTGATGGCTGCAGAGGAAGAACTGAAGAAGGAGCGGATTAAGGCTGTCGTCAGCTTCCTAACGACGCTCAGCCTTGACCACCTCAAGGACACCTTCGAGAGGGAGCAGATTTCGTTGGAGATCCTTGCGGAGATGACTCACGAGGACTTGAAGGGAGTGGGAGTGGTTGCGTACGGCCACAGACACCTCCTCCTCAAGGGCGTAGATAAGATCAGGTCGAGCATGGGCGGAGGAACGATGCTCATCGAACTCCCGAGGGACGACAGGGAGTTCCTCGCTGTGGACGATGAGATGCAGGCGACGATTCGGTCTCACAGGGACAACGGACACGCTGGAGGCATCTTCACAAAATACTGCATCATCAAGGTAGTTAATTAGTTAATTAATTAATTTGGAACTAATTAATTAATAAAATGTGGGTGCGTAGATTCAGAAGGTGAGGAATCCGAAGTTGTGGGAGAGGTACATTCACAGGAGGAACGAAATCGCGGAGGACAACGGAAGGGAAGGTGCGAACGAACGGATGTTGTTTCATGGAAGTCCCTTCATTCCTGCGATTGTTCACAAAGGGTTTGACGAAAGACACGCCTACATCGGAGGTACTTAATTAATTAAAAATTAATTAATTAATTCAGGGGTGATTAATTAAGAGAGGGAGGTGCTAATTGATTGCTCCAATTATGTGTGTAGGGATGTTCGGAGCGGGTATTTACTTTGCGGAGCACTCTTCGAAGAGCAACCAGTACGTGTACGGGATTGGCGGAGGGACGGGGTGTCCAGTTCACAAGGACCGTTCCTGCTACTCCTGCCACCGACAACTTCTCCTGTGTCGCGTCGTCCTGGGAAAGTCGTTTCTGCAGTTCAGCGCGATGAAAATGGCGCACGCTCCTCCAGGTCATCACTCTGTCGTTGGAAGACCGTCTGCTGGTGGACTCACCTACCCGGAGTACGTCGTCTACCGCGGTGAACAGGTAAACTTTAATCACTAATTTATTAATTAATCAATTAATTCCCCGATGGCACGCTGAATCAGAGGCTCTGTGCTGATATCAGTGACTAATCTCAGCTAGGGGGACAGTAAAGACGGAGGGTTGAGCAGGAACTTGGGTCACGTGACCTTAGCGCCTTTTAAAACACTCCCACAGACTTACAAGGTCCTTCTTCTAGATCTCCAGTTGCTTATCTGTGTGTCTTTATGTTTGCAGGCTTACCCGGAATATCTGATAACCTACCAAATAGTGAAACCGGAAGTTGGGGAAGACGCCTCAGCGATTATGAAGTCGATTTAAAGAAGCAACAGGTAAGAAGAGCCTTAATCATTAGCTAATTAACTAATTAATTAATTAGTTCCCCGATGGCACGCTGAATCAGAGGCTCTGTGCTGATATCAGTGACTAATCTCAGCTAGGGGGAAAGTAACTTGAGGAGGGTTGAGCAGGAACTTAGGTCACGTGACCTTAGCGCCTTTTGAAACACTCCCACACTCACTTAACACGACCTTCTTCGATAACCACGTGCTTATCTGTGTGTGTTTATGTTCACAGGCTTATCCGGAGTGTCTCAAGACGCTGCAGCGCTGCAGAAAAAGACTCCAGAAGTTGTGCAATCCTCATACTCAACTCTCTCAAAGGTTGTGACATTTAATTGGCGAATGTAAAGCCATCTCAAAGTTAATTAAGTTAATTAACTCTCCATTAATTAATTAATTAAGTCTATTTCTTCTGCGCGTAAGAAAGGAAGAAGTTGTACAAAACCAGGAAAGATAATTTCTGAACAATCATCGTGTATTCGTGTTAGGGTGAGAGATTGCCTATTGACTACCAAACAAAAGTACCAATCAACTTTTTAGTTTTAATTCACTGTTAATTAATTAATTAATTAAAGGTTACGTGATTTTTTAAGATTTTTACGAAGAACTCGCGATAATTAGTTGTGACTGTTAATTCTGATCTTGTGAAGGTGACAATGCGCCAAAGTGTTTTTGTACTGTGCTATATAATTATGTAATGGTCGACTGTTGTCGACTTACTGAGATGTCGAATTCGATTGTCGACATGAAGAAATAAATGAAGCAAATGAGAAACTGATGATTATAGTGTGTTGCGAGAGAGTATTATTATTCGTATACAACGAGAGCGAGATGGGGAGGTACAAAATAAATGTCATGAGTCAAATGGCGCCGTATGAGGAGTGTGTGTGGGGGGCTGGGGGGTTATTTGCGTGGGGGGAAGGGGGGTCATCTTCGTTGGGGGCCAGTCGGACGATGACACTTGAGTGTCCAGAGGTTCTCCTGGACTGCGGGGAGGAGCCCGGGAGGAGCAGATCTTTCTCTTCCAGCTTTGTCGACACTGGCGAATCGTTGGATTCGTTTCGGGTGAGAATGAAGATGACGACGAGTGTTATCTAAGGAGAGAAGATAAGGTCACTTAATGTCTGTGGGATGATAAGCACGGAGGAGATAAGAAGGAGTGGGAGTCTTACGACGATAAGCTGCAGGGCGAGGACGAAAAGCGTTCCCACACGGAAGCCGACGTTGTCGAAAAGGATTCCGGAGAGAGTTGGGCCGACGAAGGAGCCGAGGGCGAACATGGAAGTCCACACACTGGAGATCACTCCGTAGGTCATGAGGTCATCCGGAAACCCGTATTTTCTGTGGAGAAAGGGAGTTTAGATAAGCAACACTTAAGATAAGGTGTGTTGTTATCTGTGGGGGTTACATGGCATCGCGGAGGGCTTGGATGAAAGCGGAGACGAGGACTGCGCCCAGTCCGACGCCTTGAATCACTTGGCCAACAATTACGCCCCACAGCGACCTACCCACACAAACAATTATCGTTTATTGTCAGGTACTAACTTCAAAGCGATCACGATAATTGAGGCTGTGTGGTTATCTGACGTGTCAAGGGGAATGAAGGGAACAGGTCCGATAAGCGCAAATCCAACGATGATACAGATGGACCCTGTGAGAGTGATGTACTTCAACTGACCAAGCTGGTCACACAGCCACCCCCACAACGGCGCTGTCAGCGCGTAGCACCCTCCGTT
The DNA here is from genome assembly GCA_034696625.1 of Isotomurus palustris. Taxonomy (NCBI): domain Eukaryota; kingdom Metazoa; phylum Arthropoda; class Collembola; order Entomobryomorpha; family Isotomidae; genus Isotomurus; species Isotomurus palustris. Next base: position 40,438 of record JAQGAD010000242.1, on the reverse strand, counting down.
GATGATGAACAGCGTCCCAGTCACAAACGGAGTCAGCTCGAACTGAAATGGATAACCACGAATTAGTGACGAAGAGTGACCTTTGCAGTGATTGAAGGGCGGCTTACCTGTCGAATGTGAGGTTCTAGTGTGGCATTGAGGTAGCCGAGACTAGCGGAGGCAGTGAAGATGGAGAATGCAGCGAGGCCGACTGCGGGAATGCGGAGGACCTTGAAGATGTTGAATCCGGAGGAGGTCACTCGGTTTCCGTCGCGGCCTCCCTCGGAGACGCCCTTCAGTCGGCGTGTCTGTGGGAGGATGAAGTGCGTCGCCACGGCGGAGCAGAAGAGGAGACTTCCAACGACAACGAAGGGCAGCGAGAAGCCGCCCAGTTGGAAGAGGAAGCCGCCCACCATTGGACCGCAGATCAGGCCCACGCCGTAGAACGTCTCCATTGACGCCTGAAATTGACTTGCACGTCACAAATGGAAGTTTTGGTTGACGTGGCGTGGTTAGAAAGTGTCTTACGAAGGTTGTGGCGACGGAGGAAGGGAACTCGCAGGCGATGATTGTGAAGGATGCCGTCACGAATCCCGCTTCCCCTAAAGCTTCGACTATTCTTGTGACGATGGACAATGAAATGAACGTCGTCCTGTCGTCAATACGGTCTAAAAATCTATCGGATTAATTAGTTGATTAATTAATTAATTAATATTGATTAGCTATAATTTCTGAGGAAGTGAAGGTTGGGCGACGTACCCGAAGAGAATGGCACAAGTTGCAGTTGTGAGAATTCCCAAGTTGAAAACCAACTTTGGTCCGAGTTTGTGGATCTGCGGGTGGATGCAGATTTTAATTAATTAATTAATTAATTAGGATTGATTAATTAGATTTAGAATGGTGAGGCTGAATTACCTGAGATCCGTAAATGGGTGACACGAGGAACACCGTCAAGTCAAAAACACCGAAAACGAATCCGTATTCCGTGGCAGTCGCCCCTTTGCTTTCTGCCTGTATCAAAAATGAAAGACACGCGGTGTTATCAAAGATAAGCCCGTGACATTTTAGTTAACTCACCTCAGCCGGGTAGAAAGGCGCTTGGAGTGAAATGACCATCGCACAAAAGAACTCCACAAATCCGAAAACTCCGAAAATCGCCCATTGTCTCTTCGTGAAGCCACCCGACTTTCCAGAAGTCTTGATCAGCTGAATCTCCTCGTCGTCGACATCCTCAGCGTCGCCTCCTTTTCGACCTCCTCCCACCGAAGACGAAGTCGACACGACGGAGACTCTCGAAGGACTCGCTCCCCTCGACCTCGACGAACTTCCACTAGAAATGAATCCCAATTTGGGCGGAACCGTCACTGGAGGAGATAACGTCGACGACGATGGATTCTTCGCCCTTGACGACCTCCCTCCTCCCACCACGAGACTCTCCGTGGGGGAATACTCCTCCGTCGAAACCTCGTGAGACTTGGAGTGGGAAGACAGCGAGCCGGAAGTCATGCGGGGAAAGTGAGAAAAGGAGTTGAAGTCTGAGGAGAAAGAGTTGGAGGAATCGGAGTCATCGGATCCGATTGTAAAAGAAGCTCGCGGTTTGTACACAAGATATTCTTCGGTGGAGAGGATCAAAGCGCCCATTCCACTGGATTTACGAATTCTGTCGTCTTCCGTGTCGACTCTGTCGACTAACGCCATTTCTAACGACGCTGGAAGTTACTGAACTCCTCCAAAGCGTCAAGCGTCACGTTAAAATGGGTTGTATCTTTTGAAACTTGTAAATAGTCTAATCGTCTCAATTGCAGGTCTCGTGGGAATTTAATTAATGAATTAATTAATCGCCAAATGGTCACAAATGAATAAAAGCTGAATGCACTTCACAATCAACTGACTGACGACTGACGCAGTTAATTAAATAGACAGTTAATTGGATTTCCTAAAACTGTAATTAAATGATAGCAGAGTGAATGCATTTGGGGAAAGGAGCAAACAGGTTGAGACTTCTGTTGTTGTTATCAATCTGAGTGAGTGGAGATAATCTAATCTGAATGCAAACCAAATGTTATTCGAGTTATTTGAGGAGACGGTAAAAGTTTCCAGCAGACGAAGAGCAAAGAGTCGAGACGAGTACAAAAGGAATGAGGAATTACTGGAATTGGAATTATTGTTGTGAAGGGAAGGAGGGAAGGCGGAGGGACGCTTCCACGCGGTCAGCTGGAAATTATGTAACTGACTGAGTGGTTTTGTTGATGGACGACGGCAAGGCCGTTTGTTGCAGGTAATAAAGTGAATGCAGGCAGACAGGTAAGAAGACTGGAGACAGGTTAGTGGGACAAAAAAGAAGAAAAAGAAGTTGTGCTGGAGAGACTGGAGAGACAAGTTTGGGTTGAGGCATTTGCATTCCTCCTCCAGGCGAACAGGTAAAAGGCGAAGATGAATGCTAATTGATAATCTCTCGCGTTGCACGTGAAGGAAGGAAGGAGAGGAGGTCAGGTGGGATTATGTGAGAAGACTTGCAAGTTTGCGAGAGTCTCGCTTAATTAATTGGTTGACATTTGGAGAGTAGCTTAATGAGATTTTATTGTGGCTGGTTCATTTGGGAGACACGGGGAATTTGGTTACATGAGGAAACACCTGAGTCGACGTTTCCACTTGTTGTCGGCGGGGAGGTGCTGGACGTACTTCCGGAAGAAGGCCAGGCCGAAGGAGAAGAGGACGAGGAAAGCTCCGCCCAGACTGAATGAATGGGAGATAATTGCTAATTAATTGTTAATTAATTAATTGTTAATTAATTAGGAGGAAGGTAATTAATTAATCTACCTGAATTCGTCGGGGAATACTTGGAGGATCATTTGCCAGAGGAATCCGAAGACGATTTCTGAGCTGCGGACGAGGGAGACGGTGGAGGCTTCTTCGTAGCGACATGCGTAGACGAGGCAGAACTGGCCTGCGCAGGTGAAGGTGGCGACGCCGAGGATGGAGCAGAGGATTTGGTAGTCGGGGGGGAGGAGGATTCCGTGGCCCATGGAGAGCGAGAGGAGGAGGCCCAGGAGGACGGAGCCAGCGGACATCAGCCAGATGAGGAGGATTCCGGAGATCTTGAGCATGTAGCGGAGTGCGATGTACATCGTCACGTTGCACGCCAACGTCCCCACTGCAAACATGAACCCCACCTACAGCAATTGAGGATGAGGAGGAATATTAGCATTGTGGGTGGAGCGATGATGGGGGGGGGCTGTTGTTGTTACCAGTCGTCCGTCGCCGTCGTCGGTTTCTTTTCCGGTGAGGAAAGCGGGTTTGGAGATGATGGTCACTCCGATGGCCGTGAGGATGGACGCGATGAACGGAACGACGCCCCACGCCTCGTGGAGGAGGCAGTACGCGAAGATCGGCACGAACACTGCCGCGGAGTAGATGACCGTGTTGGAGTCTCCTAGTGGAATGTACTTCAGTGAAAAGGACTGCGCCAGGACCGACACTGGGCCCACTATCACGCGACTCTGGAGGAAAGAGGAGGGGTCAAGGAAAAGGGGAGGAGTTTAGGGAGGAGGGAGGAGGAGTTTAGACTTACGAAGATGAGGATTGTTTGGACTTTGATGCGTCCTTTGACGGTCGGAGGCCAGAGGGCTTCCTTCAGTTCTTTGGTGTCTGTGCATGCGAAGATTTGAATGAGCCAAATTGAAGTGACGACCAAGGGTACGGCGCCTCTCCATATGACGCAGTTTTCAGCAGGGATTCCCTTACCTGGAGGAGGAGGAGGAGTTAAGAGGATTAAGGGGAGGAGCTTAAGGAGGAGGAGCAAGTGAGTGGCTGTATACGTACTGATGAGGACTTTGACGAGGAAGCTGCCGAAGGAGAGGAACATGGCGGAGAGGAGGGCGAGTACGTTTCCAATGATGGAGTGTCTTGGAGGAGGAATGGCGGCTGGCTCCAGAATGAGGAAGTGTCCCACAGTCTGCGTCTCCTCATCCTTCGAATCCGCGTCCTTCCGCTCCACTGTCACCCGACTCCCGCTGAAACTCCTCCTGCAACTCCTCACCGACGGATTCACCGACGGAACCTCCCCATCGTTCGATTCCAATCCGACGTCACTCGAAGCGACGACCACCTCCTCCTCCGTCACCAGCGTCGTGTCCCCCTCACTTTGATTCGACTTCCTCATCACTCAACCAATTCATTTACATAAAAAACTACTTCCAAGGTCATTTAGAAATCGCCTGGCTGATTGCGCGTTTGTTTGCGTAGCGCAGGAGAAGCATGGCAACCCAAGTTGAAGTTGGAATTTCCAATTTGTGTGATTTCGTTATTGTGAATGAATGAGGGAATGAATGAGTGCGTAAAATGGAAATGATCCCCAATGAACTCCCCCAGAGAAATTGGCAATTGGCAGCTCAAGTTGGGGTCGACTGACCACAGCAGCCTCGGCAGCCTCAGGAGCCTCCGACCTCATTCATTCGTCCACTGTTGAGGAATCTTCTTGCGGCCTCCTCCATTCCTCCCAGCCACAAACCTGTTCTCACTCTTAAAAGTGAACTTGCACTCGATTCGTAGCACCCAGCGTCCCTCCCTCTCTCCCTCCCTCCCTCCAACATTACTCCTCATCGTTCGTCGTTGCTTCATCCGCACTCATGAGCGAGTTTCACTTGCGAAACTCATCTCCACCAGAGAGAAAGACGAGATTCCTTTGCATTTGTGAGGCAGTGGGCCAACACTGGCTTCCCATTTTGATCGAGGACTTAATATCATTTAATATCATTTAATTGGGCCTAATTGGAGCGAGGCTTAAACGATGGGGAGCGTTGTGGAAGTGGGAGGCGCGTTCCTGCGGAATCTGACTGGAGCGACGAGTCCCTCGAGGTTCGGAGTTCCACAGCCCCTCAAGAGTCCCACGTACATGGACGTGTACTCCTTCGAGAGGGAGTTCCACTTTGACGAGTGGAGGGGCTGGTTGGGGACGCACTGGATGACCTCCGTCTACGCGTCCCTCGTCTACGTCGCCCTCATCTTCGGGGGAAGGCGGTGGATGAAGGGGAGGGAGGCCTTCGACCTCAGGAGACCGCTGTTTGTGTGGAACGTCTTCCTGGCCACCTTCTCCGTGTTTGGGTTCTTCAGAGTTGTTCCTGAGATTCTCCATCTCCTCAGCTTTCCTGGGGGCTTCCACACTTCAGTCTGCTTTAGGTCAGAGGCCAAAGGGGAGGGGTGGGGGGTGTTAGAAGGGGGGTGACTGACTTGTGACCTTAATCCGTAGGGATGGACACAACATGGCCACGGTGTTCTGGGGCTTCTGGTGCACACTCTCCAAAATGGTCGAGTTGGGAGACACGGCTTTCATCGTACTGAGGAAACAGCCCCTCATCTTCCTCCATTGGTAAGAAGGCTTAATTAACTATTATTTAAGAGACGGGTAGTTAATTAATTGATTAATTGATGACAGGTATCACCACATCACAGTGATGCTGTACACTTGGTTCACCTACGAGGAATACGATCCTTCGCTCAAGCTGTTCATGTGTATGAACTTCTTCGTCCACGGTCAGTCATTCATTTGTCCCTTGACATTCACTTAATGATCTCCTTCCGCTTATGCAGAATGACGTGTCGTGGGACTTAAATTGCGACACTCGCATGCTTAAGCATAATTTAGCACTTTCCTCGTTGCACAATTCACTCGTTAGTTAACTCTGCACTGCACCTCACTATCGCCTGTGATTTTTGCAACTGCCTCTTGGGTGACGACGCTTAAGATGAGAGCGTGGGAATTTCGATGGTATTAATGATGTTGATGGTTTTGCAGGAATCATGTACTCCTATTACGGCCTCAAGGTAAACTCGAACTCTTATTATCACTTAATTAATTTCTCCACGAGGAAGGGAACAATTGGGAAAGGGTAATTTCGTAATTTGGTTGCACAGTCTTTGGGGGCGAAGATCCCGAGGAGTTTTGCAATGGTCATCACTTCACTCCAGATTTCCCAGATGATTCTCGGCGTCTGGATTAACGTACACTCGCTCATTGTCAAAGGTACTTCAATTCACACCATTCGCGTGCTATATAACTACTTAATGATTGATTACTTAATGACTTAATGTTGATGTTGATGTTGTTGTGGTGTTGTGTTAAGTGGGAGGAGGAGAGTGTGGTCGTCAGTATCGAGACATTTCACTCGCACTCGCGATGTACTTCTCCTACTTCGTCCTCTTCGCCAACTTCTTCAGGAATGTTTACCTCAAGAGGAAAGAAGCTGAGGAGAAGAGGAAAGCAAAGTAAACTTCTTTCTCCACGAGGAACGACTCTTATTTTATTGGATGTATATTTTATTGAATCGCTTTATCTTTTAATTAATTAAAAGTTAATTAGAGAAATGATTTCCAAAGTTGGTTGGTTTTGATTTAAGGTCACAGGTTGGGTGGAATTGATGAGAATATTTCCATCATTCGGGCTGCTCTCAAGTTGCGTCCTACAGAATGGAATTTCATAATTTTAGAATTCGGATTAATTAACTTTATGCTTAATTAGTTAATGATTAGCTAACCGATAAGAACAAGGCGACTGGGCCGAGAGGGATCGTCTTCGCTTGCGGATTGGCTTATTGGAGTGATTTCGTAAGTTTCGTTGACACCTTGAATCATAAGAGGGACCAGTGATGTCGCAGCTTTTTCGTCTGTGGCAGTGTAAACTAATCCCTGTGATTACGAATTAGATTATTAATTAGTCTTGATTGGGATAGTTAATTAAAATGTACAAGGGAAGTTGGAGGTACCTTCAATCTCCACACGTCGTAGTCATCCGCAGGATCTTTTTCCCACAGAATCTTCTGGAGGAATCGTTCAAGTTGGCTTTGGTGCTGAGGAGTTGGAAGAGTTAGGGAAACTGTACCGACGCCCTGGCCGACGTGGCTTCCTCGGAATTCCTCAACGCGCCGAGTCTCCTTTGCTATTTCCTCCAGCCTTTTCTTGTGAGGATCGTCGTAAGCCTTCAAATCCAAAATACTGTCGAGGTTTACTCTGAAATTGACAATATTATTTGTACTAAATATAAAATATTCATCGACTTAGTTGAATGTCGAATTTCGACCTTATTTAAAATTACTTGGAGAAAGAGGTTCGTTCGAGAGGAACGTGAGCGTTGATGGCTTTGATAGCGTCGACTGTTTCCTTCACAAGTTGAGCTCCACCAGCCAAGTCAGTTTTGTTGAGAATCACAAAGTCGGCAAGCGCTACTTGTCTCACAGCAGCGCTGAACAGGTTGTCTCCTTCTTCAGGAGGTGAGGTGAGTTTGGAGAGGCCGTATTTGGCGTCGACGACAGTGACGATGCCGTCCAAGAAGACGTCGGCGCCCAGCGCTTTGTCCAGCCAGAAGATGGAGGCTATTGGGCCTGGATCTGCCATTCCACTCGTCTCCAGCAAAATGTAGTCGAACTTTCCTTTCTTCTTCATCAGCTCCTCGAGTGCCTTCACTCCATTGTCCCTGCAAACAAGGCCAGTGAAGTGAGTAAAGGTGAATAAAGCAGTGATCGATGTCTGTAGTTAGAATCACTGGAGCTGAGGACTCACTTCACAGAACAACAAAGACATCCGTTCCTCAGTTCGAGCCATTCTTCGTACAAGGCACCTTTGTCCCCCACTGCAAGGCTTTTCTCCATCGCACTCTCTACACAAAGTTTCAATTAATTAATTAAGGAAGGAATTAATTAAGGTTTCGGTTTTGATTTTGATGGGAATGAGTGACAAACCTGTTCCAAATTCGTTGAGAATTACGGCGACCCTTTTGTCAGTCTGTTCGTGGAGGATGTAATTGAGGAGGGTTGTTTTTCCAGCGCCCAGGTATCCCGTGAGAATCGTCACTGGAACTGCTCCTCCGCGTCCAGCGCCGTCCGCAGGGTCCAATTCTTCTTCGGGTGCTCCGTCCACAGGGACCAACGAAGGGACTTCCTCGTCGTCCTCCTCCATTTCACCTTACCTCACTTAATTTAATCGCAGACAATAAATATTAATTTGATCACTGACACCGGTTCAACAGGTAAACAAGTCCAGTGTCAGTCGTCGATGTGTGCGAGAGTATTTTGGACTCCATCGAGTTCTCCACGTGCAGAATGTCGCAGGTTTCCCCTTAGAGACGTTCCCTGCAGGGTCTCTTCGTGGAACTGTGGTGACTGATCACTGGTTTGGACTGCTGTAATTTAACTCTTTCTCTTGAGATGATGTATTGATCATGAACTTCTATTATATTATAAAGCCCGAAATAAACGCTACAAATACTCTTGGAATTGATTATTGTAAATTCAAACGCATAGCAAACTTTATTCACTAAGGCCAGAAAACTATTTGATACATGATATTACGTGTTTAACACTTGAGGAAAGCTTCCAGGGTCTATTTCATCCCTGCGGCAATGTTCCTTTGAAAAATGTCTTGAAGAATAGCAGCCAGTTTCGAATTGACATGGTAGCATTGGACAACAACCTTTTGAGCCCACACGAAATATTCTGCGCGACGCTCCTCCGTCCATCCCTTTGGAAGTGTCCTCTCCAGGTCCCTCAAGTTGTAGATTTTGTCTGCCATCTTCACCAACTTGGCTTCTGTCGACTTCTTTCCAGCGCTGGAGACTTGCAGCGCCTTCCTCTCTTCCTTCGCCTGCAATTTGTTGTCCGTCACTTCTCTCACAAACCCCGTAACACGCGCTCCAAAAACTTCCTCCAACTCTTCAAACGTTGTTTCCGTGTCCTCAACAGTGTCGTGGAGGATGGCAGCTTCAATCACGTCAATGTCTGTGACATCGCCCTCCTCCGTCAGAATCCTCGCCACTCCTATCATAATAACACAAGAAAGTACGTGGTTGGTTGTGATCTTTAATTAATTGCTAGTAATTACTAATTAAGTACCTATAGGATGGTTAATGTACGGCGTCCCTTCAGGGTCCTTTCTCCGTTGGTTCTTGTGCTTGACTGCAGCGAAGTCAGCAACCTTCACTAACCTCCGTATCGCTTCAGCGTCCATTTTGAGGCAATTATTGAATTTCGAAGTACAGGAATATTCAGTAACAGCTGAGTTCAGTTTGTTCCAATTGTCTGAAGATGACAAACCGCTGGTGTATCTCTGATTGTCACATGACACAATAACTCCCGAAAAGAGATTTTATAAATCCTGAGTTTTAATTGATACCTTCATCACACTTCAAACTCTTCCACTTCATATAAAAATACAACTAAACTTTCCTGGAACTGTGGAAAGGATTGAGTAGGTGGCTTAATCACTAATGAGTACATTAAAACAGTAAATTAATTTACAACTAATTTGTAAGATGATTAGTTTTTGAATGCGAGGCTTCCAAAGGCTCGAATGTACGCAGAAGGTTGTTTGGGTTGAGCTTGAGCAGCGTTGTTAGCAGCGGCAACAGCATTTGCAGCGTTAGCAGCAGCGGCGGCAACAGCAGCTGCGACCGACTCCGGAAGTTGTCGCGTTCCTCCAGGTCCGGTTCTTGCGGTCCCCGTGACAAAATCTACTTTTACAGGTTCTTTCGCTTTTCTGTCCTTCATTCTTCTTTCCATTTCAGCCCTGAGAAAAGAAGAAAAGTGGATTAGAATCGTTGCTAATTAGAACTGATAATTAATCGACGTGGGTTTTGAAAGCGTACCGCTGAGACTTGTCGAGTTCGTCGTAATAGGAGGAAGGAGCGTAGGTGGGACGGTCAGGGAAGTTTGTACCGAACTCATCGATATCACAGAGTTCGATGAGTTTCTCGTAAATGGAAGGATTGCGGAAGCCTTTCTTTTCGTGGATTTTTCTGTTCATGTCGAGTCCACCCACCACCTTCCGTCTGTGGAGGTTCTCAAAGTGACGCTGCACTTGAGAAGGACACGAACCGACTGTCGTTTCCAACAGCCATTCTCTCCTCTTCCGTCGCTTCTTACTCTCTTCGTCTTCAGAGTTTTCGTCGCCTTCGACTTCTTCTTCGCCTGGTTTGGTGTTTTCAATGCTGCTGGGACTTTCGGTGTCTTCGTCAGTCTTTGGAGCAGCGTCGTCGGTCAGCATCGCTTCGGAGGATTCACCGTCGTCTTCGTCTTCAATTGCGTCGTCTTCTTCTGTCGGACGGTACTCGAAGTTCTCTTCGTCTTCGTAAGTGTGAACAAGGGAAGCCATGGCGTTGGTTGAGGATGACGTCGACGTCAACGTTGGCGGAGGTGGGAGAGGTTTGTCTTCTTGAAGGATGACGGTCACTTGTCCTCCATCTCCTGCGGAGATATTCGCTCTCCTACTGCTTCCGTCGGAATCCACTCCGGGTTCTTCTTCGTCCCCTCGGTCTTCGTCGGAGGAGGAGTCGTATGCTGTGAGGGTGGAGAGAATCGACGGTGTTGTGTTTCGCGACATCGCTAGTCGAAATTCGAAATATAAGGAGCTGGCTGAGTAAGTTCAAGTTGAAAGTTAGAAAGAGATGAAAAGAAATTGTTGCTCAACTGGTTCCACAATCGTTGATTGCATTCGCGCCGTGAAACTCAATGAAAGGGGAAAGTGAGACAAGATATTTTATCATCGGAATAGATAGTTACAATTAATTACTAAATTAATTAATTAACTGTTTAAAATGAAACATTGACACGGACTATTACTTGTACTGTTATTATCTGTATTTATTCATCTCAATTATGCGCAGAATTACACATTATAATTCATCTATTTCTTAAATACAAAAACTATAGTTTGTTGAAGTTTATTCACACACTTTCACACAAAATCTACACGAATTCGAAACACTAAGGAAAGAAACTGCACAGTCAAATGTACGTGTGTTGATTAACAATAAATGAACACGAAATCCTTTCATCACAGACTCCGAAGAATAAATAAAGAGAAAAACTAGTCTGCCACGATGCTCGTGTCTAAAGTTGAGCCATGGCTTGCCGTTCTCGGCGACATTCCAAAACTCGATCGCGAAACAGTCCAACTTTAGCTTTGATTTCTTCTGCCATCTGCTCGGAATACAAGAACAATTATTTCAGATCATATTCACGTTAGTTTCTGAGTTGCAAAAAGACTCAGCTTACCTTTCCGAGAGGAGGTTCCGTTCGTGATCTGTCGTCCAACTCTCCGATAAGAATGTTAATGTCCGTGAATGGAATCTGTGGCTCTGCATTTTCATACGCAGAAATTTTAATCACAGTTTTGTCAAACTCTGAACTGTCACGTCTTCCTAAGGTGGCATCGATAATCTGGAGTGTCAGCTTCGTCGCTTCCTCCCACACGCCGTAATTCATGTAGCATCGCAGAAATTGAGCCGTATTTCTTTTCTATAAATTACATTAATTATTCATTAATTAAAAATCATATGCATCAACACAGTTATAATATTCGTAGTGGTTCGTATTCGTACCTTGTAGGATGATACAAGCCACTGTGGAAGTTCTATATCCGCTTCAATTAACTTGAGCGTCACTTCCTTGTGAAGCGTTGATTCGACAGGAGCCTCTAATGTCTCAATGTATCGGCGAAGAAGTCTAAACGATATGTCAACCACTCCTCCTTCAGTTCCAGGTAACTCTGATAAACCATGAATTTAAATTGAATACTCTTAATGATATAAACTCGCCAACTCGCTCTGTATTGTATTTTTACACTGATTCTTACCTGATAAATCGTTGTACCGGACGTAATCATACGGATCTTCGTTATCCGGTAAAATATCGTGAACTAAGTTAGTGCAGACATTGACAAACGCAGAAACAATCGGAGCTACTTCCAATCTCCACAGCTGTGCTAATTTAATGGCATCATCATAGTAGTGGTTAGCTGCTAGACAGTCTACAGTCTTCTTCGCTTCCGCCTCGAAATCTGTAAAGTAGCAATTAAAAGTTTTTAATTGTAATAAGAATTTTCTTCTAATTGAAAGTGCACGCAAATAAATACTACACTACTAATAGGTACTACTACTTACTAAACATCTTCACGGGATTGGGGATCATTTTGTTTTGTTTAGCCAGCTTCACATTAAAAATGACCAGTTCCAATTCACTGTGCACCTCTTTAAGCGTACGAACCACTACAACTGCCTCCTTAGTGAATGGAGCTAACTCAACCTAAAGAACGAAGAACAAGATTAACTCAATCGTTACTCGCAATTTAATTAGAAATAAATCGAAATCTAACCTCATTATCGCCGATCTTTACAGGATAACTTTTCTGAGCTTCGGGTGTAATTCCGGTGTGCTGGACGACGTACTTGAAAGTATCGGGTTTAACGAGCTCTAAACACGTTAGTGCGTCCAGGTAAGACTCCTTCTGGGCTTCCAGTCCATCCAGTCCTGTTCCTTTGTCCCCAATTCGCATCGCGCGATGGTACATAATGTCAGCAGCTACAGAGAAGATTATATTAAGTACAGGTACAAGTTAAGTTAATTAACTAGGTTAATTATCTTACCTTTGTGGAAGTTTCCTCTCTTAAGATGATAAAGGTAAAGCATCTGATAAGCTCCGTCCATGCAGAGAGGATCTGAGAGGTTCGCTTGAGCGAAAAGAATGTTCTCCACTTGTTCCCTCACTGTGTCTGACTCGTTGAAGGGAACATTAAAATTCAGCGCCAGGAGGACTTTAACTTCTTTCCGTTGAACGAGACTGCTGATGAGCATTCGCAGAGAGGCCAGCTTTTCTTTGCGTTCACGCCGTTCTCCTCCGTCTTCTTCTTCATAGCTGGGCATCTGTAGAACGCTTCTGTAAGCTCCGTGGTAATCCTCCAAACTCAACGAGGTTTTGAATGATAAGGAACACATTTGGGTCGCAGATCCTTCGTTTCCGTCTTGCGTTGCAAGAGTGAAAGCGTCTTCAGCCAACCGTTTGACACAAGATGAACATTCGAACACTTGAAACATGCGGATCACTTTGATGTAATACTCCAAGCGACAACTTGCTGGTGGGGCAACGGAATGTTCGCAATTGGGAGGAGGACCTTCCAACACTTTGTGAATAAAATACATGTCTGTTTCCAAATCTACTCCTATGACTCGGGTGAAGAATTGCATTGAAAGGTCCACTCGATCCATGCAAAGGTAAGCCAGGCCGGTGTAGAACTTTTCTGTGAAACAGATTTGAAGAAACACATTTGAGCTTTATGTATGGAAACTCAAGTAATTAATTAAGAAGAAGGGTTGATTTTTAATTAAGAGACTTACTGGACGGATACTTTGCCCATGTAAAGTAGTCGCGCATGTACGTCGCATACTTGAGGAGAGTTGTGTACTGACAGGATGAAATCAAAAAGTCTTCGAAGGGACGATCCCGCGACATTTCTTCGTTAATTTCCCACCTGGTTTAATTCGATGCAAAGTCATTATGTTATTTAAAAATCTAGTGTCATTTGTTGATGCATGAAAGTTACACTTACAAAACGCGACCTGTCGCTTCAGCAAAGGCGAGAACACAAGATTTGCTCCGATCTCCAGCGACTCGACTCCGAGCAGCGAGTCCTCCGACTTGCGAAATCAAAAACGCTTCTATCGTCTTTGAAGGCCAGAAGGAGTCCATGTAGGAATTGTCGTTGGGCTTCAAGTGGTCTCCAGTGTAAATCTTCAAAATGTTTGCGATCTTTAATCCTCGATCCCTACGGAAAGCCATTCAGTTAAGTTCGTCGATTCGAATTAATAATATTAATTACCGAACACAGGTTGGAACTAATTTTGCTTACTTGACGAACGGCTTGACAGAGACCATTCCTTCGTTTGCCAGTTGACGCCACGCGAAGTAGTTTAGAGTTGCCGACAGCGCAGCGAATTTGTCGTCTTCATCGAATTCCAAGTGTTTTTCATCGTCGAAGTTGATTTGAGGGCCAAGGAGGCAGGAGAGGAGCTCCTGGAGAAGCAGCGTGTCCCGCGCTATCATGAAACGATGGTCTAGCAGTTGTTTAAGACACTTGAAGGTCAAGTGTGACCCAATCCGACTTCCCATGACTTTATCCGACACGACAGCCGAAGCTCCGTCTTCCTCTTCTTCATCTCCTTCGTCAACACCGCCAACTTCTCCAAGAGCTGAACTATCCGTTTCCCACGAATGCAAATTCATAATGACGAGCTTCATGACGTTGCTTCCGACACTTCCGAGGTCTCTCACTCTCCTCGTTAACTCAGGAACGATCTTTCTTTTCTCTCCGTACACACAGCTTGGGTCGTTATCCACAATCATTGTAACGATGTCTTGACAGAGGTTGAATACTCTGTCATGATCCATGCGCAAGTGCTTCTCTATTCTTCGCGTGTAAGGTTCCACTAACAAGTTCTCTATCATTTTGATGAGGTTCATGTATTTCGTAAGCATCAGATTTCGAAACTCTTGGTCGTCTGTTTGCTCGGATGCGTCAGGAGGACAGGAGAAGAATTGTGGAAAGTAATACAACGTTTCAAGGAAGCTTGTTGGGCGGAGGAAAGATATTCTGCTTTTCTTTACGATGCACAGCATCTTGGTGTTCGATTCGAAAAATAGCCCGAGAGGCTTGACGGTGTGCTAACCAGATTTAAAAAAATACAGTCAGAACTCCTGATTCAAGAATCGTAGTTGTGATTTGTTTGTGACTTACGATGTGATACTCGACGCATGAATTGTAGAATTGAAGCCAATATTTCAAGCTCAATTCTGCGAATTCATCATCCGCAAGTCCAAAGTCGCTGTGAGACGTGGCTATTCCAATTTCCCTGTAGATTATGTTCATGGCCGTTACTTTGAGGGATTCCCAATCTTTGTCTTTAATTTCCTCGTCTCCTTCTTTCTTGAACATCTGTAAAATGCATTTGTATTTTACTTATCAAAGTTATCAAATACAATTCGTCCGAGATCATAATCTAAAATCTTTGATAGCAATTAAGGTTTAAGATTGGATCACTTACGCTTAGGGCTTTGATTATTGTCACAGCGTTGAAGGAGCATTTGTTGAATATGACATCCATATAAAACTCTTTTGCGTCCATACACGTTGGATATACTTCCACATCAGAGTCTGGAACATTCTCCAGAATGGCGTTTCTAAAAGTTTTGTAACTTTGCCCCGCTATATCACATCCGAATTGACAATACTTTACTTCCCACTCGGTTTCTTCTTCTGCATTGCTCACAAGAACGAATAGGAAATCGGAAGTTAAAGAAAAGTCGATCAGTTCTTGTCCCTAATAATAAAAAGACAAACATACGTTATCAAAACATATTCAAAACATTTAGGACTAAGGACAACGTGTAAGTTCGGCTAATTACCCGAAAAAGAAAATCGAACATGTCATTTTCAACTAGAGCGTAAGGAGAATTAGTAGGCAGCTGCGTTGAAGTGCTGAACTGGACATCTGCGTTTTTGACGACTTGAAAGAACTTGAATCCAAGCTGAGGTATGTACACGCAGAATTTAGGTAGCTGTTTTGGTTCTTGTGTTTTCCGGAGAAGCATTGACGAATCTGAAACATATATTAAGCAGCAGTTACGTAAATTACTAAATGATGTTCCTTTTCGTCTTTTTCATGCTTAGTGCTTACCAGTGGCACCGTTAGCGAAACGGCCATCCACAATTCCGAACGGCTTAATAATCCACTCATTAAAGATGTCCAAACTCGGGCAGTGCCACAGATTAAGTGTTCCATTCATGCCTAACGTGACTAATTCAATAGTTTTGCTTTTTCCTGCTCGAGTTGTGAAGAAGTTCATTCCTATCACAGCATCTGGAGATGAAGTCGGTCCTCTGTAAAACAGACACACACAAAAATGGAATTAAATCTTTAATTCGCGACGATGTCGTGCAATTTGCAATTTGCAAAGAAAGCTTCTTTTTCTTACTTTAAGAACTGTGACGCAAATCCCGATATTTTAGCGAACAGATTGGATTGTTTCAGGTCGTGAGACGTTAACACATCGTCCTTAGAGACTTTGTAAACGTGAATCTTTCCATTTTCAAAGGAAAATGCAAACACACAGTCCCCTAATGGTCCGCGGTCGACGTATTGACATGATGCGCACAGCGGCACCGAAATATCTGCAAAAAAATCAAAAATTGATACTTACGAATACACATATTATCATGTAAATGTTAAACATTCACTCGATAATCAAAATTCACTTACTAATTGCATTTTCGTACAAATTGAAACTCTTGAAGTTCATTTGTGGCTGATTGCAAACTTGGAAGAAGATGGATGGGCGAGTACTTCCTGTCGAAACTTTGTCTCCTGGAATCTGCATCTTTTCGACATCATTATTATTGCTCACAGTTAAATGGAATGGAATGATGTGGTTAATAATAAATGTGAATTACCTCCTCAATTCTTTTGGGATGGGTGAACACGAAGCGGTTAACTGAGGTGACAGTGGCCACCAAGATGACCACACTGTTCTCCGTCTCCTGAATTGCCACAGGACCAACGATGGGAGAGTCTTGGAAAATATACCGCACTTGATTGTCCACCAAGTTGTAATTCATGGAGATCTCCGTCAGTTCCAAAGTATCGTTCAACGTACGCCTGGAGAACAAGAATAACAGGAGGAATTAAAATGGAATCAATCGGAATCAATCGGATTTTTAAGTACAACTACAGAACACAGGCTGTTCTTGCTTACCAATAGATGCAGCGGTTTTGTACGACACCCCCAGCCTTCCCCCCATTTGCAGTGCGGTACGAGAAGCCTCCCGCAAAGTCCGAGAACTTGGTTCCTTGGAAGGTAGTGTGACCTCCGCCTAAGTTCATATCCACGTCCATCCATTTTCCCATGAAGGGCTGGTCGACCAGCACCTCCCGGAATCCAACTGGACTGGATTTCGACATTTCTGACCCTGCTGCTCGCCTCAACTTTGTTGATTGTTGATATTCAAAAGTTCCAAATATTCTGAAGTGATTTCACAATTCTTAAGACTTGTGACACGGAGGAGTTCCTACTTTGTCGATCTTTTTCTGTGCCTTTGTCAATGTCACAACTGTCACAAGTCAGAGTATTTAAATATTGTCAATCTCGTTGTCGAAACAATTGTCGAACTTGTTTTGCTCATTCTACTTTGTGTGACGAAAAGACCGGAGACGAGTGTAAAGACGCGGATGAGTTTGTTTCGCGCTGTTGCTGACTGCTCGGGGCATTGTGGGAAAAGTCTCAGCTGACCCCAGTGAAAGCTTGGAATCATTTGGAAATGTTGAATTGAAGAATTACTTGAAATTTTGAAGTTTTACATAGAAATGACGAA
This sequence comes from Isotomurus palustris, assembly GCA_034696625.1. Lineage (NCBI taxonomy): Eukaryota > Metazoa > Arthropoda > Collembola > Entomobryomorpha > Isotomidae > Isotomurus > Isotomurus palustris. The sequence continues at coordinate 23,271 of JAQGAD010000242.1, read as the reverse complement.
ATGAGGTGTTTTATTAATTAGAAATTGGAATTTTCCGTTCTCGAATGATAACTTTAGAAGTGTGTGCACGGAGGACGGCTGCTCGCATGGGGTCAAGACACGGGGGAGGGGATGAAGGGTCACGTTCAAATGAGAATCGCTGGAGAAGTCCTGCAGTAAAAAGGAAGAGTTCATCTCGAGCGAGAGACTCTCCAGGACATATTCGCCGTCCAGTTGAAAAGACAGACACAGCGAGGTCTTGGTTTTGAAGGAATCTCTCAGGCCGGAAGTTCTCAGGGTCTCCCCAGACTTTAGGATCGTGGTGGACCTCCCAGAAGTTTCCAAAAACGATGCAGTCTTTTGGAAGCGTGTAGCCGTGGAAGTCTGGAATCTCTTCGGAAGCCGAGTGGAATATTGAAAGCGCTCCGATGGTCACCATTCGAAGGACTTCGTTAATGAAGGCTTCAGTGTACGGCATCCTGGAGAGATACAATTTCTTATTTACAATTTGCTAGCATTCCAGGATAAATGACAGCAGATAAGCGATAATTGATTATTACTTGAGTCTGTCGGCAACTGATGGAAGTCTCCGATGACCCACAACGCTGTCCAATTCTGCGTGGACTTTAGTCTGAGCTTCTGGATACATCGCAAGGAACAAGAAACCCCAAGTCAAATTGCTGGAAGCTGTTTCACCTCCAGCGACAAACAAGTCCAGGAGAATAATGAGGAGAGACCGTTCTGGAGAAAAGTATATAAGTATATAAATGGAAGCTTTGGAAATGAAGTGGAATCTTTGGAGCTTGGTTGTGAACCTCCGCTGTCTTTGAAGAAGCTTGAGTGAGGATCCTCGATGGTGGTCATGTGTTTGAGGAACAAGTCGATGAAGTCGGGATTGGACCTCTCAGGGTCAAAGTTGGCTTTGTGTTCCTCGATGTACTTCTTGAGGATAGGAAAGATCGCTTTGAAGCTGCTGAGGAAGTTGTTCCATCCGGACGCAGACGGGAACAGCTTTGTGACCCACGGGAGGAAGAAGAGGACCATCGGCATGAAACTGTCCGAGTCCAGCGACCTGCAAGTCACCAATGAGGACAATTTATTTGGAAAACAAGCAGGCGACGAAGAGGATATTATTGAGGGAGAAAATAGTAACCTGAATCGGACAACGTGGCCTGTCATTTCGATCAGTTTGTGGAGATCAGGGTCGTCATATTCAAATCGAGATCCCGCAGTGATATGCCACAGCGCGTTGATGACAGCCACGTGGTAATGGACGTTAATGGAAGTAGGCCTATTGACTTCTGACCTGCAATTGAAGGATTGCAGATGTGGACATGTGATATGTGAAGACTTTGAGGAGGCAGCTAGAGTGAGTGAGTTTTACTGGAGACGAAGGCGGAGAGCGAGGACCTCGTCGAGAACAGCTGCCTCCAGTCTACTCGTTCCGAATCCGAGGGACTTGAAAGCAGACACGGCGAATTTCCTCTGCTCAACCCATTCTTCTCCCGACCCGAAGATAAGCCCTGAGAAGAGTTTCAAATGTGCTTATCAAAGGAACGGAGCTTATTCTTTTGCTTTTGGTTGTGTGTGAGACCTTTTCTGTGACCCCAGCTGCGTTCCAGAAACGGTCTGAGTGGAGGTCGGGCGGAAATGCGGGGATCTTTGTACGCGTCCTTGATTAGTTGGAGGTCATTCAGTACCACAGCCCTAGAAGATATCAAAAAGCTGAAGACACGCATTGCAGTTGATATTGTGGTTGTGGTTGACTTGTTAGTTGGGATAGCGTACGGATAATTTCCACAGTAAATGCCGTAGATCTTTCCGTATCGCTTGAGTAGCCTCCGAAGTCCGTGGTGAGGAGGGTTTCCAAAAAACAAGAGGCCTCCCACAATTGGAAGTCGAATTGGACCTGCCGAAGCCGGAAAAGATAAGCACCTGCCATTAACCTCAATAAAAAGTAGAGGGATATCTGTGAGTCGTCGCCTTACAGACCCACGTAGCTTTGATTTCCTACGAACCTGGAGGAAAGTTGTTTGGTTTGCTGTGGAGGAAGTGCCACGCGTAAGCTAAGCAGATGGCGACCACAGCTAAAATTATCCCCAACGCCATCGCAAAGTATTGATGACCACAGAGTGGAATACGTGACACTGGTGACACGATATGCAGACACCTGCGGCTCTGCTTATAAAAATGCGAGTAGTGAGATGAGACGATGACAAGTGTAGAGAGTACAGACTCGGTTCCTTCATCGATTTAATCACCTTTCGAGTTAATTGGTAATCAGCAATTGATGTACAACAAACAACTCACGAAGCTCTTCAAAATGCTATCGATACAAACGAGACAAAACTGCGGAGCCTGATTGCACGTGCACATCACTCATATTTATTTACATCATGATATCACGAATTCAACAAGAACTTGCCATTTTTGAATTTCTTTTCAAGGTCTCCTACGAGTTTAATTAAGTAATGATAATTATTAATTTTAATCAATTAAGTATTATGACCGGACAGTGTTTACTCAACACACCTTTCGTGTATATAAATAATCTGAAGGCTTTGAATTCTACTGGATGAGCTTTCAATGAAGCAAAAAGATTTAAGGACTTCATTTCATGCTTTCTGGAAACTCGGGGTGCCTCTTGACACTACAAAAGAATTCGGATTTAAACTTAATGAGCAAGAATTAAGAATGTTAATTAGTCTTGAGTTACCCAGGAAGGAAATCGAAGTTGACAACTCTTCCAGCAGAGCCTTGATCAAGACTCTCCAACTGTTCCATCTGAGATGGACTCAAATCAAAATCCAGTACCTACACACACAGGTAATTAAGTTAATTAAAACTAAATTGGCTAATTTAATTAATGAATTTTAATTACTTCAAAGTTCAGTTTAAGGCGAGCTTGATTGATACTCTTTGGAATGACGATGACTCCAAGTTGAGTAAGGAATCGAAGGAGAACTTGTCCTGGAGTCCGTTTAACTTCCACAGCGATGGCTTTGACGACGGGATCCTCCAACAGGGACACTGGCGTAAACTCCCTGTCCGATAATCAATCAATAATCAATCGATAATCAATAAATTAATTATTCAATAAACACCGCGACCGCCAAAGGGTTCAGTTTGATTGAAATATTTAGTAATTTAGTTAAGTGTTTGCCGTACACGCCCATCCGATCGAAGACTTTTTTAATTCCTCCTGAGCCCAATGGGGAGTAGGCACAAATGGATATTCCATTCTGGGAACAGAAATCCCGAAGTTCCTTCTGCTGGCAATACACGTGCATCTCCACCTGAGCCCACACCAATTAATTAATTACCTTAGTTGAATCATCATTAATTAAGCTCAATGCTTTTTGTTTTTAATTACCTGCAAATTAGCGGGCTTTATTTTAGCCACATCCAACAGCCGTTGAATCTGGCTGACATCGAAGTTGGAGATTCCAATGGACTTAATCTTTCCAAGAGCAACTTGTTCTTCCATTGCAGCCCAAATTGCGGCGTGGTTTGTGTTGAGGTCGAGAATGACGAGACCATCTGCGTCCTTCTGGAGCGGCTGCTCTCCCAAAGGCTCCACTCCGAAAGGAACGTGAATCAAGTATAAATCCAAGTAGTCCAGTTTCAGGTTGTCCAATGATTGCTGGAGGAACTTGGGAACTCTTTCCGGTGTCATTGCACAAAAGGGGAGCTACAAGACAATTAGATAAGTTGATTGATAAGAATACAGAGAATGATAAGGTTTAAGGTGTGTCTCAGGGTGCCCCTACCTTCGTGACGATGAACAACTCCTCCCTGGTGACTTTTCCAGCGTCGATCCATTCCTTGAGGACCTTTCCCACGACGCCTTCGTTCCTGTAGATCCAGGCGCAGTCGAAATGTCGGTAGCCCATCTCCAAGGCCCAGTTCATCGCGTTCGTCAGCTCCTCTTCGTTTTCGGAGAGCCAAGTTCCGAGCCCAACGAGGGGCATTTTGGTTCCATCGTTGAGTGTCACCGTTTCCATACTTAATTTTGACTGTGGAATGTGGAATGTGACCTTGTGTGTGTGTGTGTCTGTGTCGACTTGTGGAAGGCGAATGAGAGAAAACCTCTTGACACTTTTCCTTTGGCTGTCCCGAATCTGAAGTGTTCTGAAGGGAATTATTCACAAAAGCAGTCAGGTCTGTCGCAGTGGGTTTCGCCCACTTTAGATTAAAATCCACTTAAGTGGATGCACCACACTACCAACACACAAAACACAAAACATGGAATGAAGTTCCTATGGCTTGGACATCGCAGTATATTAGGTTTGGAACTTAAGTAAGTTCAATACGCCTAGCACCAAATTATTAAAAGGTAGAGACGACGACACGAGGCATCTACATAATGTGCTTTAGTGTATTGAGATGTTTTTCGGTTAATCAAATTGAACAACGTGGCTTAAAGATATAAAAACCTCAGTCTCGTCAGTCGTTCGTGTGGTAGCAGGTATTAATTAACATTTGTTGACATCTCCATATTACAAAATAAAATCTTTTTTTATCAATTTACTCAGCACAAAACATTGTAAATCTACGTCTCAAAAATGAACTAATATGGTCGTGTGAAATATTAAGCTACATAAATAAAATAGATCGGTTGTAGTAAAAGCTGATAGTCGATGCTGATTAATGTGCGAGTATTTTTTATACGCTGTAATTAATTTAATTACTCACGCAGCAGCACACAATTTGATATTTAATTTGGGAAATGCTTTTTTATTGTACCACAGAACTGCGGCTATCAAAATATTTCCAATTGGATAGAAGACTACTTTGGATGATTGAGGGTGTCAGCCAGGTGTGTGCTTGTCACTTAACACCTGAATATTTAATTGACACGGGTTTTTGTCGCCTTTTGTGTTCCGATTGATCAATAAGAAATGAAAAGGAAGTTATCGATTGGGAGTTGAGGGTGAATTGATAATCAAATTTGTGAAGGGGATCGAGTGTGCTAGGCGCCTTCTAAGATGTCATCCCACAATCCGGGAATTCGGTTTCTCCGAATCCAATCGTTCAGCTTATCGACGGCTGCGGGAGAAAGTTCTTCTTTCCACGAGCCAACGAGGCCTTTCCGCATGAAGTGTGTTTTGCGAGGGACGCCGTGTTTGGTGGTGAGGTAGTGAGTTATCTGGTCCATGTTCACGTGAGGATTCGCCTTCATCTGGTCGAAACTGAGGTGATGCAGCAGCTTCTCTTTGTCCGCAGGGCTTAGCGTCTTCCCCAGGAATGCGGCTGTCTTGTCCACAATCCCAGGCAAATCCTTCTTGAGTTGTTCGTAGGTGATGAAGAAGACGTTCGGCTCGTTGCGACGCTCCCAAAATGCCTTCACGTGGTTCCAATAAGGAGCGTAGATTGCTGGAAGTTGGGAAGTTGAAATTTCATTCGTTGGAACTCTTGGAACTGCTTTGCTACCTTTCCAATGACTTTGATGGCTTACTGAGATCAGCGACGAACTCATTGACGTGTTCATCGAGACTTCCCTGGTATCCTTCGATGAGGACGCGGTGGTGGAAGTAGGAGACGCAGATGTCCTTTGGATTCCTAGCGACGTAGATGATCTTCGGCTTCCGCGTTCCGTCTCGAATTTGCTTGGGAAGGAGGCTCCAGTGGAGGTGAGACTGAATTGTCTTCGGACTTGGAATCATTCCTGCAAAGTCCATGGAAGTCGGGACGTCTGCTACGGGATTCTCCGAGCCGAGGAGGAGACCGCTCACTTTTGCGATTCCCCAAGTAGCGTCGAACCTATTGGAAGGAAGAAGGAGAGTCCATAAAATTAATTAACGAAGGAAGGATTAATTAATTAATTAAGACTGACTCCAAGTAGGGAACCCTTATGTAGGAATTGCACATGGCAGATTCAAAATCGAGGTTGTTTTGAAGTAGCCATCCCATCTCCTTTGTCCAAGTCGTTCCTAATTAGAAAAGCACAGTTGATTGAGGATTTAATGAATGTGGTGGAGTTGTGGTCAGTGGACGCTACCTGCTTTGATGAATGAGCAGACCCAGAGGTCATCGTCGTTCACTTCGAGGGCGTCGATTTGGGGAAAGTGTTGTTGGAAGTGGGGCGGAAGGAAAGTGCCGTCAGGGCCGTAGTGAAGGAAGACGTCGGGGTAGACTTCCTTGTTCTGTCGCGACAACAGCGTCTCCGCCCACGGACCCTTCACACTCTCCACCTTCAGTGAACTCATCGCTGCAAAATGACAATAAGCACACGTGCCTTGCGACTTCGTGACTAAAAGAACTCAATTTAGTCTCATATCAGCCATGCAGTCCGTTTTACAGGAGATTGGGCATTTCCAAGTGGCAATTAATCGATGGAATCAAATCAAATCAATTAAATCAATTGATAATGAGTGGGTGACATAAAATCAGAGCTGTGCATTGGATTGCTACGTAGCCGGTGGCGTCATTCTTGAGAGTGGAAACAAATGTTAAGGAAAGCAGATAGTGTTTCGGTTTATGACTTCGAATTACGAACCCACGTAAATCAGATTTGTAGTTTATCAGAATGGTCATCTCATCTGCGACTGTTGCTTTCCTTTCCTTACGTGTTAATACGACAATCTAAAGATAAGAAGAAGTAAATGTGAATTCAAATGAGAAGTGATTTGTGTGAGGATGCGTCTTGTCCTTGTCCAACTATTTGAGTTATCATCATCACCCCCAACCAGCATCACTTTACACTGCCTCCTTATCGAATGAGTCCAAAGAAGATAACTCCAACTCGGACTGAACCTTCCAGATAAGCTTCACTTGCTGTCTGCTCCCCATTTTAATTGAGCATAACTCAAATTATGCGAGAGAGATGAGACATTTGTAGTGAGCAGTTCTCGTGCTTATCCAAAGGCATTGTCATTAATAATGGTGATAAGGTCAGAGAGATGGGCCCTTTGGACTTCGTTACTGGACCACCACATTCCCAATGTACAGACATCCCTGTGTGAAGGAAGGTCACCTTATCGCTTTCTCGTCTTATCGACTTAACTCGTGGTGAGCGGGTCAACTGGTCACCCAACAACACACAGGATGAATAAGCAACGGATAGCTTATCGAATAAAAATAATAATAATAATACGGTCCACCTGTCACTTCACTGCGGCTTCATCCGTCTGCGGTTGATTGGCAGCTGAATCCACCACGCACTCATTCTCATTGTTCTCCAGCATCCATCCGATGATAAGTCTCTCCATCCTTGGACACAGTCCGCAGATATCACTGCCACGTAACACCTTATCCCCGTGGGTCCTTATCGCTAACCTATAAAAACTCCACCTCGTCCCTCACTCCCCATCACTCCGCTTCTTCTTCCTCCGTTTTCGAATCTTCACTTCCCCCTACAACTCTCCCTCTCAAAATGAAGTTGATCCTCGTTGTCCTCAGCTGCATGGTCGCAGGGGCCTTGGCGCAAGGCTGTGGAGAAGGCCAGGTAAATTAATTAATTAATTAATTAATTAGCTGAGATCTTCGCAGGTTCTAAATATTTGTATTATCATTCAACAGTGGACATGTGCCGATGGACTCTGCGTTCCAGAGAGTTACGGTAAGTCTCCAAGTTTCCACTATTTAATTTAAGCAGGTTTGGACTTTGGAAAGAAGGAATGACTTGGAAATTTTGTTTGATTTCAGTGTGCGACGGTGAAATGGATTGTATCGACGGATCTGATGAAGCTGACGACTTGAATTGTGCTGAAATCCCTTGCGACGGAGTAAGACTTCCAATCACTGCTTTCATAATTCATACCAAGTGATCACTTTTTGACTGACCTCGAGCTTTTCTTTCTTTTCCTTGCAGTTCAGGTGTAACGATACTGCAGAATGCATTCCCGGAAACTGGGGTGAGTTGAGTTTCTCGCGTTTTTTATAACTCTCTCATCATCAGTCAACGAGTCTTAACTTGTGACCTTTTACCTTTTTAGTTTGCGACAATTACGATGACTGCAGAGATGGGTAATTAATTAATCACGTGACCTCATTAATCTTGCTTAATTGTTTCTATACTTATAAATTGTAATTGTTTGATATCCTCTTCAGCTCTGACGAAATCGGTTGCGTTTGTGATGGCGTAAGTTTGAGTGACTTGATTAATTAGTTAATTAGAGACATAATTAATTAAATGGTGTGTCTTTTGTTTATTTAGTTCCAATGTCCCAATGGAAACTGCCTTCCTCCCAGTTGGATTTGCGACGGAGACAACGACTGCGGAGACGGAACCGACGAGAAGGAATGTCCTTGTGACAACGAAGAAGACTTCAAGTGTGAAGCTGATGGTCACTGCATTCCTCCCGAATTTGTCTGTGACCCAGATGGCGGTAATTAAGCTCTGACTTGACTAATTAATTGAGGAGTAATTAAGATTGAATTAATTAACGGGTGTGTGTGTGATCTGTAGTCACGGATTGCTCTGATGGTTCTGATGAGGCCAACTGCGGAAGGTCCGCGAAGCAGCAGAAGAAGCTGACGAAGATGCAGGCGCTCTTCATTAAGAACACGCGACCTTCCGCCGCTCAGCTCAGCCAGAAACACAACAAAATCGCTTCGCGATATGGAAAACATTAAGCGACGCACCTCCAACTTCCAACGATCCTCGAAGAATTATTATGAGAGCATGTAGAAACTTATTTTTGTGTGAATTGTCGAAATTTTGAAGCAATAAAGTTAACACGGAAGTAATTACAACAATTAATCAAAGGGTTTTCAAGCTGAATCGATATCTGACGTTAAATGGTTAATGCAGATATTCTTTATTAAGCTAAACGGTTTATTAATTGGTAATTAAAACGTATAAAAAGTGGATTTTTACTCGGTGGAATCGAATGCGCTGTTGATAATTCCTCCAGAAGGTGCGGCGTTAGTTTGGAAGGCTGGAGGAGGATTAGGAGGAGGTGGAGGTTGGCTGCAGGTGCTGGTGATGCTGGAGTAGTTGGAGTCTCCAGAGAAGCAGTTGGCGTTTATGGAGCATCTGGAGCATGGAGGAGGAGGTGGAGGTGGAGGAGGAGGAGGGTGAGCTCCTCCTCCGTCTCTTCTTCTGGGGGGAGAGGTCAGTTGGATTGTGAAAATGGGGGCGGAGTCTGCAAAAGAAGGAGGAGGGTGACGACCTCCTTTGACGCATTCGTCGTAGGTCGGAGGCGGATCTTCTTCGACGTTGTAGGGCGGAGGTTCCGGCTGCAAAAATGAATGACCAATTGAAACTTTCAGCTTGGAGAGAATGACCTTGAGGGGTCTTACCGTTTCTCTGTAACCCGGAGGAAAGTCGGGTGCCTCTTCTGCCGCTGAAGTCCCAAGTCCCCGTCGACTGAGACCTCGTCGGTTGACATTCCTAACGGCGAAGGAAATGCAGCGATCGAATCCTCCGCGAATCACTTGGAAGCGACAGAGGAGAAGGAGGAGGAGTGGTGGAAGGAGGAAGCAGGAGACGATGAGGATTCCTATTCGCAGAGCGACGTCTCCCATGTCTGCAAATGAAAAGAGTGGTCAAGAGTGATGATGAGTGCATAGCACAGTTGAGGTCAGTTTTGGAAGGAAGTCTCACTGCAGGTTCCTCCGAAGCAGGAAGGTCTTCCGATGGATTCTCCTCCTCCTCTGAAGCAGACCTCCCTCGACTCGTCTGCGTTGCAGAAGAAGCCGCAGTTGGGGTGTCCGTTGCACTGGAGACTGTCTCTTTTCGAAGACGGAATGCAGCGGTAGGCGAGGTCATCTCTGTAGCCGAGGAAGGAAGGAAAAGGTCGTACGATTCTGGAAGTCTTTTGTCCTCCAGAAGGACACGAACTGCCTCTGAGTCCGCAGCAGAAGAATCCATTGGGACAATTGTCACAGGAATCTGCAACGTCTGCGGAAGGAGGAGGATTGTTGGAAGAAATCATTGGAATCACTGGAAAGTTGGAACAGTGGGAAGTCTACCTGTGTAAATGGAAGCGACGAGTCTGGCATTCATTCCAGGTTTCCAGTTTCCTACACCGAAGACAGAAACGTTGGACATTCCGTCTTGGACTTGGACAACCGTTTGGAACGAGTTTTTGGTGTTGTCGATGGAAGAGCAGAAGCGGGAGTTGTACATCTTGTTGTCGTCGCTGACCTGGAAGGTCATTAGGTCAGTTCAGAGGTCCCAAATGTCGTAGAAAAGGGTCACAGGGAATACTTACCCACTGGATAATCAGATTTGGAGGAACTTCCTGGAGATGATCAATGGAGTAGCAGGTCATTGTCTCAATGATGACGCTGATCTTGAAGACTGGAAGTCTGGGTGTTTCGAAGAGTGGACCTTCAACGTTGAAGTTGAATCTCGTTGTGTTTCCATGAATGGTGAAGACGTACTGAGGTCGCTCGAAGACGTCGAGTGGAACGGAAGTCTCCGTGAACTCCCTTGGGGGCGAGTTGAACTTCACAGTCTCCTGCAAAAGACAAAATGAGTGACGGTTGACGTGACTTTGTGTGAGTCATTCTGGGAAATAAACTCACTTTGGGAACTCACAGGGTCATCGGTGTCGCTGACGATTCTATTTCTGCTCCGGAAATTGGAATTCTGGTTCCAATGAAGTCCGTCCAGGCCGATTGTCTCAGCCAGAGGATTCTCCACGAGAGTTTCCTTACGGGAATCACATTTCATGGAAACTGGGAGACAAAGAACGACACTCGCAATAATAAGAAGTCTGTTTACAACTCTGCTGGAGAAAAGAGAAGGAGATCTTCCTGGAGAAAGTTGAGCTGCCTTCGTCATGGCTGTAAGTAAAGCTGCTTTATTGGAACTTAAATGTAAGGCTATAAAAGACGCAGTGTGTGTGTGTGTGTGTGTTATTTCCGGTGCTGAGAGGAGAGTGAACAAGACTCCTGTTCCTTCTTATCCAGTGCGACGAACATCTCCACGAGATAAGGGCGGAGTGATAAGCGCAGATGAAGTGTTAATAATAAATGTGCGAGTGAGTTTGTGTGAGTGTGTGTGAACGGCCTAATTAGATAGCAGAGGCTTATTTGCAGTGGACTGGAATCTCGTGAGTAATGAGAGTGAATAATCCATCAGAGAGAGAGAGAGAGAAGTGAAGCTGGCTGGATGGCTGTGGCTGCTGTCCAATTGTTCCTTTTATTCTGCTGTGCAAACAACAACCCCTCGACGATTCATATTTTTATTTTATGTCATTTTGCAATCACACACAGAAACAGAATGGATATTACATCTCTCTCTCAACGTCTGCTCCTCCTTTCTTTCTTTCTTTAGTCACGTTGGGACTTAACTGGATTGTCACACATTATTACCTGGAAAAGTTGTCCAGCAAGAATACGTATTTTTAAACACGAACGATGAATAAATGAATATGAGTGAACGGAGTTTGCAGTTGTTGTTGTTGTTTTGTTGTGTCATTCGAAGAATAACTTTGATTACTTCAGCATGAATTCGCTTTTGACGTTACGAACTCAACTGCAGTTTTGTTTCGCAACCGATTGCTATTTTATTTTGCAACGATTTCGCAGAGAAATAAATTTGCATATGGTTGTGGAGGTGGTTGACGTTTATTTTGTGTGTGAAATTATTTTAATTAGGGCGACGATGGAGTAGTTGTAAGATTAGGAATACATAAAAGTTGTTAGCAGACGAAGGACTAAGTTGAAGATGAAGGAGAAGGCTGTGTGGAAGTCTCAGCAACGTCTTCGGAGTAATTCGTACTACTTTGAGATCTCAAGACGGCGTCTTCAAAAGTGGGAGGAGGTGTTTTGATCTCATGGACGTCTTCGTAGGAAGGAGGAACGTCCTGGAATTAATTAATTAAGTTTATTTGATTAATTAACTTACAATTAGATTAATATTCACGCGTGTACATTTGGAGGAGAGGTCATGACGCCAACTTCAACGTCAGAGTTTCTTGGCGGTCGAACAGGTCGTTGTCGTTCGATGACAATTCTGGCGGTTTCAGCGTTCATTCTGCGGTGGTAGAGGATGAAGAAGAGGACGCAGACGGGGCAGAGGATGAAGAAGACGCCAGCCATGACGATGGTGAGGAGGTACTGGACATCGTGCCACCCAAGACTCTCGTCTGAAGAACACACACTCAAATTAGACTCAGGGAATGTCTTTGAAAGGAGGTCGGATTCAAACCAGGTTCGAAGTCATAGTCCGGTCTTTCGTCGGAGCTGCAACCCGCCTGGCAGTTGGGTCTTCCGTTGCCAACCAAGTCGGGAGAAATGCAGCGATACCAACGGGAGTCTTCGGTTTCCTCAGAAGACGTTCTTTTCTTGTTGTCCTCTTCTTCCATCAGGAGGAACTGGAGGTCCAGAGGAATAACTTCCAACTGACGGAAGTCTTCCGAAGGAACTTCTCCGTCTTGTGGAAGACGCGCGACTTGCTTCACTCTGCATTTGCATCTGTAGTATGGAGATGGACATGAATCCTGTGCCTCTGTGTTAAGAGGTTAATTGAGAGTAATTAATTGCCTTATTAATTAGGATAATTAATTAAATACCTTACCTATGTAAAGTGTAGCGACGAGGTCAAGAGTCGTGTCAATTAGTTTGGAGTCTTGTGACAACGAAACGTTAATCTGTTTAGCTCCTCTGATCTCTTCGTAAGGACTGGAACTCATTGTCCAGGTTTCTTCTGACTTGGAACCGGAGGAATCGTCTTCATACTCCTGCGTCCGAGTGATCAGTTCAGATTCGAAATCGATTAATTAATTAACGATTAATTAGGGAGGGATTAATTAATTACCAGGTTAAGTGTGAATGAGCTGTCGTCTCCAGTTGGTTTGTTCCACAGCCGGAGACTCAGGAGAGGTTTGTACTCTCTCAGGAGAAAGTCTGGTTGGATTTGTAAGGAATACTTTCTCCCCACATGTCGCGGTTTCAACGATAACTTTGCGTCAGCAAACACGTCTCCCAGCTGTATGATCCTTATCGACGGGCCTTTTAATTATTCAATTAAAGCATTAAGTTAATTAATAGGTTAATTAATTAATTACTTGGAGGATGATTAGCCTACCTGGAGGAGCAGTTGTGGGTGAAATGGTTGATAATGTTGAAGTGAACGAGTAGCCTTGAGCGAAGACGCAGGTGAAGAAGGAGATGAGGATTCCTGCAAAGGGTCTCATTTTGTGACCTCCAGTGATTTACTGTGCAGATGTTTCCCTTGTGGACGGAAAGTAATCCGCAGACGTCACAGAAAACTACACACTTGTGCAGTTGTGCTTAAACAGTGGATAGGCTAAAAAGGTGATAATGTGTGTGGAATAACAATAAACGATAAGTTCTTATTACGTTCCATCCATTTGTTTGAGTCTAATTGGAGTTCGTGGCTTATCAGGGATTAATCAATAAAGGTATATCACACAATGAGGAAGCCTATTATAACGAAGGAGTATAGGAGGAGACTATAGTGTATAGGAGTTAGCGTGAACTTCACACTCTCCCTGAATGCCAAGTAAACGAGGAGATAAGGAGGGAACACAAATGGGCCTCTGATAAGAAAACACGACAGATAATAATTACTGATTAAGTGATTAATGATTACGCTGCTTAATGAAACCTGAGGGGAATGTGAGACAGGTGAAATAACTGAGGCAGGATTTGATGTACAAACTGAGGCTTACACTTTAATTAGAGTTAATTGATTGAGGATTAAATGAAGGAGAACAGATCTGAGGGGGGGGGAGTTATTTTTGGCAGGTGCATTCGAAGGAGGGGTTGACGTGGGAGGCTGGAGACTCTGGAGACTCTGGAGATGTGGGGGGAAGTTGAGAGTTGTCGACGGGAGAGGCGGATGCCTGGACAGCGCAGAAACACGGCGGAGGGTCTTTTGTGTCGTAGAGGTCGTCGTAGGTTGGCGGAAGGTCGTTGGCGTATTTCTGGAAGAGCAAAAGAGGCGTTAGAATGAATGGAGGGAGTGGAGGAGATGAAAGTAACGACGCTGTACATTTTGCATGTTGATGATTTCGACGGAGCGTTGGGCTTCCAGTTGTTCCGTTCGTTCTCTGAGGAGCCTTGCCCGCTGGAGAGCAACTTGGCGACGATGGAAGAGAAGGAAGATGACCACAGTGGGAATGAGGATGAAGATAACTGCGACCAGAGATCGGGTCACGATGAATGCCCAGTCGAAGATCACTGCTTAATGGAAGTGGTAACATTTAGAAGGCAGCTTTTAAATACTTTATGTATGTGCGGCGTTGATAAGTTATAATTTACGTTGGCAGAATTCCTCAGGATGACAGACAGCATCGTGTTCGTCGACGTTATAAGCGTAGCCACAACTTGGAACGTCGTTGCATTTATTCCTCAGAGGAATGCAGCGTCTTGTCTCTCCGCTGTAGGGATTGTCGAATTCGATGTAACGGAAGCCATTGGAACCAGAATTGGGGCACATCACGGACCTCGTGGTACAGTCGAAATATTGGCGACCACGTCCGTTGCAAGACACGGTAGCTGACGTTACTGCCAAATACAATTTCAATGTCTGCGTGAGATTCATAAACTGCGTGTATGCTGATGGCATTGTGACTGCTTACCGAAATACATTGCAGCGATAAGTGAAACTTCCGTATTCCTTTTGGACATCGAAGTGGAGACATTCGACTGTGGAGGAACTATGAGACGAATCTCCGCGCTCTTCAAATCCGTTAAAATGTCGTTCGAATTCAGTCTGTCATTTCCTGAGGAATGGCGGTGGTGATCTCCTTTGGAGGAACAGTTCCAGCGTTCCTGGAAGATTTCGTGATAGGAAATGACGTTACATGGAAGCCTTGTGTAGTAATTTAAAAATAAAAATTTGAAAACCAACCGTCACTTTTCCAATACTACTTCCAGCTTCGCCGTTGACTTCCAGATAAGTTCCCTCAATGTCACAATCAAAGGAAGTGAGGGCCAAACTGAAGACCCACAACGGGTTTGAGTTCTGACGATTTACGGAAATGTCCCGAACGTTGTCGTTTTCCTTTAACGTGACCTTAAGTTCGGTTGTGCCAAATTCATCGAGAACGACTTTGCTGTCTTCGGCTGAAGCCACAGCGAATAACATGCAAACAATTAGGAAACTAAGGGACGCTTGGAATTTGGAACTCATCGCTGCAGATTTCTTTTTAATTGGAACCTATTTCCAACAAGGCAGAAATGATTTTAAAGTCACGAGGGACTTTGACATGAACGGGTTAGTGGAGAGTCTACGTTGAGTTGGTTAGGTAAGGCTGGAGAGAATGTTTTAAGTGTTTTGAGTTTTTTAGTGATAAGCTTATTGGATTGCTTATCTCTCAATTACCTAACCTCTACCCAATTATAATTATCCCACTGCATGAGCAGATGAGATGAGTTAACTCTCTCTCTCCTTATCAGGACGTGTCAATCAAGAAGAGTTGTGCCTATTTGTTTTTTAGCCTCCCTCAATGCCAACAAAGCCAACTTGAATTCCTGGAGAGTCCAGAATCGCAAATTCGCAATCGATGAGATCAAAACATCTGCGCAATTTATCAATACATTTATTGACAAGCCTTTGATTAAAGAGATTAAGACTACTTAAGTGTACAAAATAGACTGGAGTCACTGGAGGATTCTTTTGGAGGGAGACTTCCAGCAGATGACTCATGAGATTGTCTTTATTCTTGAGTGGAAGCCTCGCTGATCCGTTCATAAGCGTCTTCGCCCATTTCCGCCCTGTCGAGACCTTGGCGCGCCGTGTTTTCGTCGACACGCAACTTGAGTCCGGGAATTTTGTTCATGACGAAAAGAATGGCGTAGGTTATGCAGAATGACCATGTCATTCCAGCGACACAGTCTGCGAGTTGGTAGAGAACGAGGTACCAGTTTCCATCGACCCATCCTCCAAGACTTATTGTCCTTCCGTCCATGTTTGCGATCGAGGCTTCTGCGAATATTCCAGTCATTATGGTTCCAACGAATCCTCCGATTCCGTGGATGTTGAGGACGTCGAGGGCGTCGTCAATTCCCAGTTTGTCTTTGAGGTCGACGGACATTCGACAAGCGAGGGAGCCGAAGACTCCGAAGACGACGGCAGAAGCTGGGCGGATGAATCCGGAGGCTGGAGTGACGCAGACGAGACCTGCGACTGCTCCGAAGCAGAAGCTGAGGGCGGAGAAGGTCTTGTTGCGGTAGTAGTCGATGAGAGCCCACGTGATTCCTCCGAAGCAGGCGGAGAGGTTTGTGGCCACGATGACCATTGCAGTTCGCGCGTTTGCTCCGAGTGCGGAGCCTCCGTTGAAGCCGAACCAACCGAACCACATGAAGGAAGTTCCAAGGATGACTTGGATGAGGTTGTGGGGTTTGTACTTGACGACGTTTCGGGAGTGTCGTTCTCCAAGGATCATCGAGTAGGCGACGGCTGCAGCACCTGCAGCGATGTGGACTGGAGTTCCTCCTGGAATAGTTGGAAATTAGTTAGTTGGAACTTGAGGAATTCTTTGGAAGTGGAGGAACTTTATTTGGAAGTGGAAGATTTACCTGCAAAGTCGAGTCCGTTTTGACCACTCCAGCCATCAGCAGCCCAGGACCATTTGGCGATGAAGTCGTAGACAAAAGTTGTCCAGAGGAACATGAAGACGATTGTCGGGAGGAACCTGCCTCTCTCTGCAGTTGCTCCGATGACCAAGGCTGGAACAATTCCAGCGATCATTCCGTGGTAAATGCAGAAGAGGATTTCTGGAACTCTGGGGTTACATGAGATGCTTTCTTTGCCAACGTTCCAGAGGAACATCTTGTCCAGGTTTCCAACGAAGAAGTTTCCTTTCTCGGAGAAGGTGAGTGAGTAGCCGAAGAGGAACCACTGGCCAAAGAAGGACGAGGTCAAGAACTGAGGAAGAAGTTGGAAGCCAAGAAGAATGTGTGTTTACCTGAATGGAGACTACAGCGATGGACCAGAGACAGAGGACGATGAGTGAGAGCGCGCTGATGCTCCGTGCCATTCCCGAGTAGAAAAACCCGATTCCAGGAATCATGAGCCAAACGAGAGCTGTGGAAGTCAGCGTCCACGCCACGTCTCCAGGATTGAATTCAGGCTTCCCTCCAGCCTCAGCCAGCACCGAGGAAGGCTTCAGATTCATTCCAACTCCAACCATGTCTGTCTCCATTCTTCAGACTTCTTTCAGTGGAAACTGGAAACAATACAAACACACCTTGAAACTGAACTTTTACAAGTGCATCGCAGAGTGTGTGTAACCTTAATGTGTGTCAATTACTTGGAACTGTGTGGTGGAATCTTGGGCGTCACTGCCAAACTGCGGTGGAAATGGAGGAAATGTGAGGCTTACCACAAAGAAGAACGGATTGGGCTAAATAAAGACAAATGTAAAGTGAAATGGCAGGACGGAAAAAAGCTGGAAGTCAAGTGACAATCAAGAATCAAGTGAGTTTTGATATCCAGTTGAGTCATTTTGCGTATCGCGTGTCCAGGAAATAGGAGAGATTGATAATCCACACTGTCTGTGTTTATCCCTCTCTCATGTTGTTTGCTTGTTCTTCATGATGTGAACTGTGTGAAATGTGAATCACACTTTTGATTACTGGAATTGGAAAGAGATTGCATAGGGACTGTTTCTATTTATATGAAATAAAATTGGCTAGCTTGTGATAATAATAATATTTGTCACATTAGGAATTAGAAACAGATATTTTATCAGGAACTGATTTTAATTCTATGAAATAAAACTAGAATTGCAATATTTGTTTAATTGAAGGGATATTGTGGAGACAGGAAGTTTGATTGGTGGTGGTGGTTGTGTGCTATTCGAAGATTATTTTGCGTGGATTTTGCTGTTATAAAATGTTGCAAATCTTTATGGGCTGGTCGTTAAATGCGGAAGCTCGAACAGCTTCAGTGAAGACGGAGTCCAGGTTGTCTCTCGTTTTGGCGGAGCACTGGAGAAATCCGTTTGCTTTGATTCTGGCTTTCATCTCATGACCTTCAGCTTCTGTGACGGTGTTTGTGGGGTCTGTGGTTTCACGGAGGTCTGATTTAATTCCTGGAGAAGTAACAAGACAATTCTTAATTGAGTAATTAGCTGGAAGAGATGGAATGTGTAGTCTTATTAATTGACGTTACCGACTAGGATGATGGCAGATTTAGGACAGTGATGTCGCACCTCGGGAATCCACTTGTGTTCAATGTTGACGAAGGATGAGCGATTGTGAATGTCGTAGCACAGAAGGAAGCAGTCTGTCTGGAGAACAAAAGTTAATTAGTGAGGTTGTTAATTAAAGTGTAATTAATTAGTGAGAGGGATTATGAGAGTGTATACTTTAGGATAAGAAAGCGGTCTTAATCTGTCGTATTCCTCTTGACCTGCAGTGTCCCACAGAGTCAGACTGAAGTTCACTCCATCTACTTCAACTGTCTTTGTGTGATTATCAAACCTGCAATTTGAATTTTGATCATCTGCTTGACCTGATTAAATTCCTCTTAATTAATTAATTAATTAATTACACTGTTGGGAGATGTCCTGGAAATGAATTTTGGGTGTAAGAAATGAGGAGACAAGTCTTTCCAACAATCCTATCACCAACGACGGTGATTTTGATTGGCTTTAAGTTCTTCTCCAGACTTTCTTTCCGTTCCGGAGAATCTAGAGATTCCAGACTCATCTTGACTTCTTTAGGATGACTTATGACTTGTGTTAATTAAATTTGGATACGTTTAATTAATTAGTGCAACACTGCCTTCTTCTTTGCGTGTGGGTCTCTCAGTGTCATAACATAAGACAAGTCTTTATGCAGAGTGAGTCTTATTCCAGCTGTTAAATTAGAGTTAGGCGATAAATTAGTTATCTCCACTGGTTGTCTGCTCGCAATGAAACGTGTGAGTCATTTTGGGATCATTTATTTCCATGAAATCAAACTGCACTGTTGCGACATGTTGCTATTTGATTACGGAGGTATTTTGTGGGAGACTTGCAACTGTTAATGAGTCTGAAGAATCAGCTGGAAATACAGGACAGACAGTCAGACTCGTATTATCCGTTCTCCGTGGGCGCTGCAAATCTAACCTCTAACGTGATTGGAAATGCCGAGGGAATCTTTTTCTCCGTTATGTTGGAAGTGTCGAAGGAAGGTGGAGAGGAATTTAGGAATGCTGGAGAAACTGGAGAAAGCGGAGGAAATGAAACGCGCTAGGAAAAGTTCAGAAAAGCGTGTGAAAGTCTGAGGGAAAGTATTTTATTCTGTGGTAAACTCTCATGTAATCATTTCAGTAACAACTGAGATGGCTTTGAGGCCTTCATGAGCACAGCAATCGCGATCTGCACAAGAACAGCTTCCATTAATGAATGAACCCGAATGAATCACTTAAATGGTTAAGCAATAAAACTCATTTAATGGATAATTATAATACACGTGTCCCTGAGCTGTAAAACTGAAGACAATCGGAATTGCTTTCTTACATCCATTCACCATTGTGACGACACAGGAGACTCTCCACGGCCAACTTCCACAAACCTGTCTCAACGGTCCTTCCATAATCTCCCCGGAGTTCGGGTCGTTCAAAGTTCAAGTGACGCAGGTGGCTGAGCAGTAACCTCCAGTGGACTCAAATTTTCCACGAACAATATTTCACTATTTCTTCACAATTAGGTGAGGACTGTTTGCATAAAATGAAGCCTTCGAATTCCAGTTAATGTCACTTGAGACGTACTTCCGAATTGTAGACACCTACTTCAGGAAGGGAATAATTTTATTACTGAGCTTCTCATGAGTAACACTGTCTCTCCCTTCAGTGCTACTATAGCTATAAATTCAAAGCAATGCTAATTTAATCAGTTTCAAGTTAAAGGCTGCGTGGGAACAGGTTGTGAATTCTGGAGGTGGCAGTTTAGCTTTTAAGTTTCTACGAAAAGTGTTTGAATCTGGTTTCCTTGCAGAAAAAGAGTCCAACATGATCGGAGGCATTCGATGTCACTTTGTCTCAGTGGCTGTGACTTTGCTCACGTTCCCCGATCTCTTTGGATGGGCAGAAGAGAGAAATGCCAATGGCTGCTTATGTCCTGAAGAGCTGCCGTGGCCGAACTACGAGTTGTCTCCTGAAGGTGATCAAGCCTTTTGTGGGAAAGAATTGATGTACCTCGTTCCAAACACAACGTGCTTGCGTGAACACATATACAAGTGCAAGGTCAACCAAACTGTTGCAGAGGTCGGCTTCGACTGCGGGAGTCAAAGGGCACTCCCGGAATACCCGGTTATTTGCGGTGTGAATTCCGAAGCAGACGCCATTGAGGAAGCAGGGGAGGGAGCGGAACGACGGCAAATAGCGCACATCCTTAGAACACGAGTCTGTGGTAGTCCAACCAAGATGAGGATGAAAATTATTGGATATTACGGCAGACATATTTATTAATTAATTAATTGTCACGCTATTATTTTGATTGACAGCGAATAAATATGAATTATTCATAGTAAAAAACTGCCACATCTGCAGCCTCAAGAGAAGGAATTAATCCTGCGAATTGAAATGCCCGTTGGTAATCCACTGAATGATGCTTAATCGTTCCTTGGACGCTGGATTACTGGATTTTATATTTCAATTACGAATCTCTTGGTTAGATCATTGTTAATTAATAATTGCCCTCTGTGGGAAAGGTAAGGATGGGAAATGTTGTGGAAATTTTAATTAGGGTTCTTTTCAACATTTCCATCTTAAAATTTCTTAATTGCTGGGAATTGCTCAGTATGCTTAGTTGACGGCAGGTTTAATGCCATTTATTTCAATTGTTTAAATTACACCAAATTTTAGTTGGAACTGTTTATGGAGACGAAGTTTGATGGATCGTTAAGATTGATTGAGGAAAGCCTGAGCAGCGAGATACCCGGGTAGCCCCATGACACCTCCTCCGGGATGACACCCACTTCCACACAAAAACAATCGGGAAACGGGCGTCTCTGGAAACCAGCACTTTTCTGTGGCGAAAGGACGGAGCCAGTACAGCTGGTCCACCGACATTGCTCCGTGGAAGATGTTCTGAAGTTAATTAAAATCCGATTAATAATTAGGTGTGTGGTTGATGTTGATTGAGGCTTAATTAATTAAACTCACTCCTCCGGTGAGTCCGAATGTCTGTTCCAAGTCCCACGGACTCAGGACTTCCTTTCCAACGACGCTGGCTTTGAATCCAGGGGCGTATTCCTCCACAACGGTGAACACAGCGTTGGCGTACTTCTCTTTGTACTCCGGGTCCTCCCAACTTCCGTTCTTCGGACGAATGGGCATGAACTGCGTGAAGAAGAGACAGACGTGCGAACCTGGAGGAGCCAGCGTCGCGTCCAGACTGGAGGGAATGACCATCTCGATCATCGGCTTCGACGATGGAACTCCAAGTCGCGCGCATTCTTCGTAGGAATCGTCCAAATCCCGAATGGATTCGCAGTTCAGGTGAATGGTGCAGCGGTGGTGGTCTCCAACAACGTTTGGCGAAGTGCTGGGGTCAGCGAGGAAGTTGGGAAGACTATTCACAGCCACTGTGGAACATTTAATTAATTACTAAAGAACTAATTAATTAAGTGCTTTTAATTGAGATTAATTGTATCGTATGCCACCATTCAGTTTGGTAACTGGAGAAGTGTAGTCGATTCTGTTGACTGCAGCCATAAAGTCTTCTCCAAGGACGGAGGCTCCTTGTGGACTCAACTGGTTGAAGGTCACCTCGGGAGTTGCATTGGAAAACACGGCTTTCTTTGCTCCAACGAAGGAGCCGTCCTGGAGGAGAACTCCAGTCGACCTGCTTCCTCCTCCTCCTCCTCCTCCAGGAGACTCCTCCTTTTCGTACTGGATACTCTGGACACGCGTTCCAGTGAAGATCTCCACTCCCAACTGCGCCGCACTTGCTGCGATGGCTCCACTCACCGCGCCCATTCCTCCCTCAGGATACGCCCACGCTCCTGCCTTCCCATCCACGCCTCCCATTATGTGATGCAACAGGACGTACCTGTAATAAAAAAGATTTTAATTAATTACCGAATCTCACCTTGCCCCTTAAGTAATTAGTTACCCTGTGCCTGGAGTGTGAGGACCACTCATCGTCCCTATGAGGGCATCTGTGGCTAGAGTAGCTTTCAGGGGTTCGCTTTCGAACCATTTGTCCAGGATTCGTGCAGCTGGGGCTGTGAGGAGCTCGTGGAAGCGAGGGAGGTCCTGGAGACGCAGACATCTCGCGGCTTTCCACAGCGGAGCGAGGGATTTGAGGTTGGAGAGGAGGGAGGCGGAGGCTGCGAGGCGAGGAGGTCGGTTGTCCAGGAGGACCACCACCGCCTCCACAAAGCGACTCATCTCCTCTTCGTACTTCTCGAAGGCTGCGGCGTCTTTGGCGGAGAACTTGGAGATTTGCTGGTGGTTCAGTTGGGAATTGGAGCCCAGGAGGAGCGACTTGGCTGGAGAAGAGTTCCAGAGGGATTCCTTTAGGGGAGTGTAGGAGCTGAAGGGCTCTCGCATGTGGAACTTCAGGCCAAAGTCCTGGAGAAGGAGGAGAGTGAGTTTGAGGGAGAAGTGTGTGGAGTAAAAGGGGAGGAGTTGAGTACCTTCAGTTTGAGGTCTGAGATGATGAAGGGCCGGAGGAGGGAGAGGACGTAGGAGGCCCTGGAGAACTTGAATCCTGGAACTATTTCCTCTGTGACTGCAGCTCCGCCAACGACGTCTCTGCTCTCCAGCACACAAACGGAGTAGCCCGCTTTCTTCAGGTAAGCAGCGGAAATGAGTCCGTTGTGACCTGCGAGCAGAGTGTAAGGGATTGAGAGTTGGAATGCTTAAGCTTGTATGAGAAGACGCGCGTTACCTGCACCGATGACGACAATGTCGTAGGAGGGCTTGAGCTCACTTCTCTTCCGAGTGACCTGAGACGAAAGAAATCTGAATGGTGACCTTTTGAGTGACCCTCCAAGTGCCTTCAGACTTGGAAGCTTGGAAAGGAGATTCATTGCGGTGTTGAGGAAGGTGTGAGGATGGCTGCTGAGTGGAGTGCGAGATGAAAACTGATCTGTGGACTCCAGCTGACTTCAACATCTCTTCTCCAGCAGATCATAAAGTCGCCTGTGGTGGTGGTGGAGATTTGTCTGGAGAAGATGATTCTCAAGGATGACTACTTTCTTCTTCTGGTGACACTCAGTCTTGTCTCCAATCCATCCAGTTCTCCAGTCCTGGAGTTGGTCTCCATCTCCTGAAAAAACATCTCGTGAGACTGGTGAGGTATGTCAAGGTCAAATGTGAAGGCCAGACTCCCAGTCTCAAGTTGCCTCCAAGAGGAATCCGCTTTTGTGTGTGTTGAAGGAAATGGAGGAGATGCATCAAAATTGGGAGTGTTAAATTGGAGGGGT